>VXAK01007485.1:382167-393280 GCA_013399435.1 Arenaria interpres
ACAGCAGGTAACCAGAATACAAGATGGTCATTGGGACCAAACTATTTGAAACAGCACCCACCCCTCTGCACAGGCCCAAGCTGCTCTGTCTGCACTGCAGTCCTTGATCCCTGTTTATCTGGACTGGGGAACTTACTGAACTTGCGGCAGGATGTTGGGGCTCCTTCTCTGCTCCCACCCATTTTTTTATTTTTTTATTTTTTTTATTTTTAAAAAGAGACAACAGAAGGATGGCAAGTACTCAGGTCTTGTAATGACGTTCAGGGAGGGAGGAATCAGGCAACAACCCAAGAATGGGGTGTTTGGGTGAAAATTTATCTGTCCTATGATGATACCAACAACATCGTTGGGAGTAAATACACAGACCGTGACCAAGTTAGTTTGTGACTCTTTTTAATACAAAACTTTTGAGTTTCTAATACTTGTTACGTGATGCAACTCCAAAATTATTCTGTTGACTTCAGTTCTGGGGGTTGCTGTCAGATGCTAATTTTAAATAAACTTGTATCTTTTTGAAAACTTAGAGATGAATCCTATGCTGGCTGAACCGATGGCTTTGCACAGAGTAGTGTAAGTTACTTTGATTTTGCACTGCCAATAAATGATGTACAGCAAATCTTAAATGCTATTCTAATCAGGTTGCAATACATTTGATGTATAAATCCAGTCCTCCATTTACACCACAGCATGCATCATTGCTACAATTGTCCTCATGTGAGTGCATATTTATATTTATAAATATGTATGGGCTCAAACTATATATATGTATATTTATATATACACACAAAAACTCTCTTATATACACACAAATATATATAAATATATACACCCAAGTGTATACATAAAAATTGGTGAGCTTTTGTGACCTACAGTAAAGAATTACAAATTAGGTAGAAGATAAATGCAATTTTCTTTTTTTTCTTCTTTTTCTAGAATGGGTAACACATCCTGTGAATGGAACTAAAGTAAAGCATAATTTGCAGCACAGAAAGGAAATGGTTTTGATGTTTATGAATCACTACTGTCAAAGTTATACAAGTAAAATACAGTACACTGGATATATATACACAGCAGCCCCCTTCATGTTTAAAACATTCTAGAGAGCTTAACAAGTGATAACCTAAGATAAAGCTACTGTTGGGTCAAAGAATGAATTAAACAAGTGTTGCCTTTAGTCCTGACATGAAAGCATTTACAGAGCCAATGTTCTAAATCTCTGCTGGCAGAATATTCAGAGGTGGAAAACGAAAGAGCACTTAAGATGCACAGGTTCTTTCAGCTATGGATTTATAATGATATTCCTGTAGAGCATTTGTAGAACACAAAACCTGACTTGGGCAGTAAGGAAGTAATACCTCAGCTGGATATGTAGGGCCCGGAGTTTAGATTAGCACCTGAAATACTTTTAAGAGCTAACAAAAGCCTGAGAATATATCACCTTCTGGGTGACTGACAGCAGTAGCAGCTGACTTACTGACCCTTCCCTCCCCCTCACTGCTTTCTTAAGTTCATACAACTCCAAGTTTTTTCTTGCTTACATTTTGCAGGTACACTTCATGATTATCTCCAGAGGTCCCTTCCAACCCCATATGATTCTATGATTCTATAATTCTATGATTATGTAACTGCCAGGCTGAAAGCTCCAAAACGGGTATTACTGGCACAATGGCTACAGAGTTTGTCTAAGAAACTACTTCCCTTCTGTCCTGAGTGAATCAGGACAAATCAGGGGAGAGGAGAACTTGCCCTCTGTGGCTGGTCACTGAATTTGGCTGAGCAGTTTGTTGGGTTGCTTTCTTGATGTGGACACCTGTCAGCCAAGATTCAGATAGCGGGTAAGTTCTGGGTGGATGCTCCTTCCTAAACAACATCAAAAAGCTGACAGACAGTTACGACTTGCACTTGTTCCTCCACTGATCCCAACTCAGTCCAGCTCTCTGGTGTGAACCATACTCCATCAGAGTCTTGGTCCATTACATTGCATTGGAGTGAACCATTTGTCCCTTCTTGAACCCCAAAATGTACTTTTAAATAAACTGCACTCACTTTTGAATACCTCTGGTTCATTTTTAAAAAGCCTCCAGGAAAACAAAGGGGCTAACAACTAAGATAAAGCTCTGAGGACATTTTGAAGTAGCCAAGACTCAGGTCCCGGACAGATGCCTTTCACCATTATAACTTTTTCATGTAAAATGCAGAAGACAGAGCCATAGACTAAATTGTCTTTGACCCAAATTTTATTTTGTCTTATGTCCCTCCATTTTGAAACAACGTGTTTCAGGAGAATTCCAATAAAGAGTGAAAGTCACCGAAACTGTAAGAAAGTGGATTTTAGGTGCTTAACTCCAGAATTTCTACTGAAATCTCCCTTGTTGCCCGCACTCCATCAGTGTCTTGCATTTTGTTTTCATTGCCATAAGCTCTAGAGATGCCCAGGATTCTGTTTTCTTGACTATATAAAAGCACCTTTTGTCTGAGCATTTACAATCTATTAAAAGTCTAAAAAGTATGCAGAGAAATACTTGTCATGGAGTACACCTCAGCTGCAGGGGCAGGATGAGACACCACACAAAAGGGACAACCTCCTGTATTTTCTAGGAGAGCCTGCTGGTTAGGAAGTGGCAGGCAGGGGCTCTGTGCCATCTGCAGCCTGCCAGGGTTTAGGCACACGTCTCCACGCTGTGGAAGGGATCCTAATCGTGGCAAGACAGGCTAGCCTAAGCAGAGGATCTCTCCACTGGCCTCGCTGCATCTGCACAGGAAAAAGAATATGGAAACTGTGGGATGAGAGACAAACGAAATGGCAGGAGGGCTTGAGCAGTTGGGGCATTCACCTGTGCTCCTGCAGGTGTCAGGTGTTCAGGCCCTCACCCACCAAGGATGACAACATACCTGCTACCTTTGAACAAAAAATTGCATTTGACAAATCCATTCCTTTGCATAGTCCTTGCTTACATCCCCAGACCTCTGTGAGGTGAAGTAGCACCGTAACTCATCGTACCTTCTCATTTTACATTTGTAAATGGCTTTTAGAGCGCTAACCTGAAGAGGAGGTGCTTGCCCAGGGACTGGGAGCTGATTGTGGTAACTCGTTAGCAGTGTATGCTGAAGGAGCCTCATGCCAAGGAGTTCACCTCTCGGCTGTGTGAGAACACACCCCTCCGTAGCCACCGCGCTGAACCTCCCTGTACGTAAAACTGCTTCAAAGACTGCTGCTAATATGTATCAGAGGTTAATTCCAGAAGTCAGGAAAGCTGATGTTTTGTTTGAAAACAAACACAATATATGTTTGTACTGGAAGTTGTAAACAAGGAGGCATGCTGGGTAGGTAGCCTCAAGCTAGCAGAATTTTTTAAAAATCCTGAGACTTGTCTTTACATTATTTATAGGCTGGAGAAGATTCATTGTTTGTGAAACAACAGGCAGCTCTTGTGCTACATCTATTGACACAGTGAAACCTTCTTGGATTGAAATTTGCTTTGATATCCTGTAGAGATTTCCTCCTAAAGTCTGAGTTTCTTAAATACGCTGTGCTCAAGCTCTCCCCTTCTCTCACGCGCACGCTCTCTCACTGTGCCTCCTATGTTGAGTACAACACTTCACAGTGAACTGAACCCCATGTGGTGGGAGGGAACTATCAAGGGTGTATAGTATCTTTAAAGAGCAAATTAGGAAAACATTGGTTCTTATTAACTCAAATAACGCCTTCATGAAATTTGCTTTTAGCGAAGAGTGAAATAACTGTTATGTACATAAAGTTAGTGTGTTCTCTGCAGAATTCAACATGAGATACTACTTTTACAATATTATCAGAAAGCAGGGAACAAAGCAAGAAAGAGTACCGAAAGACTGATTCCTCCCCCGGGAAAAGAAGACAACACAGTGTGTCCTAAGAGAATAGTCTGTACTCACTGCCATGCTTTCTCCTTAGTGGCAATGTGGGAGCAGACAGCAAAGGCTCAGTGGGCCAAATTCCATTGTATGTAACTCCTCTGAAATCCAAGATAGTACACCAGAAAGTAATACAGCCCTTATCAGACTCAAAACCGGTTTTGCATTTTATTTATTGCTATTTATTGAACTGCAGTAGCCCCTAGAGGCTCTCAGTAGGACTGCTGTCCCGTTGTGCTCCAAGAGCTAACAGAAAAGGGCGATGATGGGACACTTGGGCACACACTTTGATTTCGCTGGGGTCTGGCACAAGCTCAGAATTCTTCTTCTGTAGTTCCTTTCCAGAGATCAGCTCCACGTCCTTCCTCTTTTTGTATGTATCACTGAGTGAGATCCTCTGATAGACGGCCCCCAAAGTTAGTGGAATTACTACTACACACAGCTTGCTGTTGTCTGAACCAACATATCCTCACCTGTTGCAAGCAGTAATTCATTTCCCAAACAATGTCCCTGCCATGTTGTAGGTGGGCTTCAGAGCAGAGATCTTCTATTAGCCAGTCCCAAGAGCTTCAGAGGAAAAGCAAAAAAAAAAAAAAGAAAAAAAGTAAAAGTTAACAGTACAGCTGTCAGAAAAGCACTGGGATAGTCAAACAGGAGCTTCAGTCATTCCCCCTGGGCTGGGAAGAATGATGGCTTGTCATGTGGAGCTGTTAAGAGAAAAGTAATTAAAAGATAAGAAAAAAAAAAAAAAGACACCCGTAGGAGTACCCCTTCTAAAACAGATGTTTTAAATTGCTAAAGACTGCTTTTTCTTTATTTGGAGAAAACTCTCCTTTTTTGTTTTTGTTTTGTGTTTTGGTTTTTCTTCCTTCTTTTCCCTAGCCTTTTTCTTCAAGCTATAATGTTGCCAGAGAAAGTAGCTTCACTACTAAATAGGCTTTGTAAGATATGAAGATATCACTACATGATGCAGTGACAGGCAAAGGATAGAAGTAGATATGACAGTAATGCTGGACCCCTGCCCATTAAACATGTAGGAAAATAGCCTCTGGTGCAGCTCATACTGGCTAAAAGACAATTTATCTTGCTCAGCACACTGTTAAGTCCTAAATCCACTTTGTGCACCACTGTAAGTGGTCTGAATATGGCTCTTCAGTCCATGGTATCCTGACATGTTTTGTACAAATAATATTTTCTTTTTGTGCTACATTTCTTTTATGGATCCTAAATTGTTTTGCAAACTTTATAAATCTCATTAAGGTCTTGCAAAATCAGTAAATATATTTTAAATTAATTACAATACAAACATTGAAGGCATCATTGCTTCTGTCACTTGATTCGTCCCGGAGGTAGATGTGCTGTAATATGTTTGAAATCCAGAGGAGGTTTGACATTCCAGAGCAACACTACTCAACCAGTGGGGAAAGGATGTGCATCACAAAATTGCATGTGTCAAAAGGACAGCAAAGAAAGCTCTTGGTTTCAGAAGACAATCTTCAAAACTAAAAATGACCTGTAACAAGTCTTTCTGACTAATCCAATTTGTCTGAAAGAATCAAGGGATCTTGGCAAAAATCTTAGTTTTCTTCATAGTCCAAAGACTGAGCCTTTTAGCACATGCCTGTGTCCTGATTCAAAAGAGTTAGGGCTTCCTAGTCACCTGTCAACATCAGTACTGATGAGTTTTCTTCAGTAACTTCTTCTATTGCACATCTTTATCTATCCATATGTACTGAGGCTGGATGGAGCTCATGCCTCAAGATATTTTGTCCTGGCGATTTAGCACCAATTCCTCTGCTGACATGAGGTCCTCAGAGGCAGATGTAGAAGGCATCTCTTTGTATCATTTTATCAGTAGCAAGCCAAGACTAGTTTCTGCTCCTTAAAGATGGTGAAAGGAGACAATATGACAAACAAGAATGGGAAGGAAAAATCATCCAAGCACATCCACAGGAAGGTTGTAGCTAATGAGGAGAAAGTGGGGGAAAAAATGACTTGAAGAGTACAGTCTGACATGGCAGTGTTTGTTAGTGCATCACTGCTGCAGGACCAAAGTAGACATTTAGGAAATTAAGGAGACAGAATATAATGCACTCATAACCCCTTTTTTTTTTTTTTTCTGTAGCTTTCTTTTCCTTTTAGTAAAGGAAACTCAAATGAACTCATTATTTGTCAATTTAGCTCTCTTGTGGAAACTGTGGCCTGCTGTTAAGTGGGCAGGGACTCTGGATGTCCCCTGGGGACTCCTCCCAGGGTACCTGCATATCTCCCAGCACCAAATTCAGCCCAGCAGTAAGAAGGAGGCATGGACCCCCACCTTTCTGCTAGGGGCCCAGACCATTCTGCTAGATGTGAAAGGGAGCACACACACTGCCTGGCAAGGATGCTCCTTGTGTATATATGTTGCATAAAGCCCAATGCCTGCTTAATGACCAAATTTCATACCTTGAGCCACTGGGATTAGCCAGGCATTTATTCTTGCTGAGAATACGAATATCCAGCTTTTCCTTGGGCCTGACCTAAAGAGCCCTTACACAAAGGTAGAGGGTCCAGGTAGGAAATGCTCATAGGTTTCACATATATGAACTGGAGCATAATATAAAATAATGCAGAAGGGAAGCTGTAAAAACAATCATTTCTCATGTCAATGTGTGCAATGGGTGCCTAATATTTTTGTTAACTCAGAAAAGATGCTCCAGAGTGCTATTACTAATGACAGCACTGCATTGCTAGGTAGATGAAGCTCCAGGCCAAAAGCATGAGTTGTGTAGTTCATACTACAATTTTGTGGAACAAAAGCCCCTGTATACTGCTGATTTTTTTTTCATCCTTTAGATCCAGGATTATTTGGGCTACCTTTCTGCCTGCTATGGCCAATATAAGTTTAGCAACAGCAGTCACAATGTACTTAGGGATGCAGGGACAACATTAGGATCCACAATCTCTGGATCCTTTCTCATGTACTTCCCATAGAAGGAAATCTGGCTTGACTTATTTTTTGCATGTAAAATTAGAAAAAACTAAATATCACTGTTGCACCCCCACCACTACTCTAATGCCTCCACTGAGCTTCATAAATACAGTTCTTTCAAAGAGATGCTGTCAATGGGAGCAGAAACCATTTTTTTCAGTGTGTGCTTAGAACTAGCCGAGAACTAACAAAAAGAAATAGCCCCAACAGCTGGTGAGCACTTGGGATCTGCATAGTTTTCAGCTTAGACAGGGCTCCAAAACTATGTCAGAATTTATTTGGTGGGCCACTGCACCTTGAAGTTGCGAGCAGTGCGCAGTATGTATTCATAAATATGTGTTTTCCTTGGGAGTTTCAATTTTCCCTCAGCTCAGGCTGTGTAGCTAGTTTGCACAATGCAATTAGCAGAATTTGTTGCTGCAATAGGAGTTTGTAGTAGTGGTTCAATCAGGACATCTGAGCCACAATCGAATCTAACTCATTTTTTCCTAACTGTATGGACTTTTCAGTGCTCATGTGAGTAAAGGATTGTAAAAATCCTTTTTTTTTTGGTTGTCACTAAAGTAAAAACTCTGCCTATGAATACCCTATGAATGCCCTGTTTTAAAAGCAGCAGCCATTTCACATTGTCACTTCTAAAAAAGAATTTGACTTCCCAGAATGAGAGAATGCAACACAGGCCGATCATGGATTTTATTCGGGCTTGCATCTTCAGCAATGAAGTAGTGGGTGTAATCCTTAGAGATAGGTTCTACCATTTTAATCACAGCAGTAGAGTGGTACAATTCTGTGTGTAGGCAAGCAATAACATAAATTTTGAGAGCCTGTACTGAGCTATGGCATTTCTACGTTCTTGCTTTATACTTTTTTTCATAACTTCCATGAGTTAGGTTGAGTTATAACCTAATGTTAACTTAGATGAAGGCAGAGTTTGCAAGCGGTGCATGCAGAGGGGGATTTGTATACTTTGGGAGGGTGCTCTGTAGCTCAGATCCATTCCTTCACTTCTGACTTGTAAATAGCAGAAGTATTTGTTATTCATTTTTCAAAGACAGCAAAATTTGTCAGCCTGTCACACTTTGTAAGTTGGCTGTCAATAGGAACTTCTGAAACAGCCCATCTTCCCTTCATGGCTAGCAAATAACAGCTACCGAAAACTAAACACTTGTCTTTTATGTTCTTTGGGAAACAAGAAAGCAAGAACAAAAACTTTGAATGTAAGCCTCTTCCATGGAGATTCTTGTATGTGCCGGTACTTGCAAACTTTTGGAATATTACTTTATTCTGGTTTCATTTGCTATATCACCATTAGCCTGTATTCTGGGTAGCATGGTTAAATTATTGGGAATGCTATAGTTAAATTATTAATGTTGCCTTGGTTGCTAATCCAGTGCTGACTGCTTGTTACCTTGGATTGTGTGGCTGGTTACAGTTCAATGCCTTTTGTCCCTGTCTTCCCAGGCTACTATCTCTAACCAATTACCAAGACTAATGCTTTCTTGTTCTTCTCTCTAGTTATTAAGCAGCTCTCTCAGCTTTTCCTTTGGTGTCACAGCGACAGTGCTAATAAAAACTGAATTGGACCTGGAATATGGAAGCTATATTTCTATCTATGGAGCAAGCCCAGCTCAGCCTGCAGCAAAGTAGGCTTCCCTGCTTTCCATGTCAGAGCTTGGCTGAGATGCTGAAGTAGACTAATTAATGCTATTTCAGTTGCTGTCACCTACACCCAGGGAGGTAAACTCATACCACGTGGCTGAAATCATGCTATCAACTTTTCCCTGTTCCCATGCAGGCCCTGTGAATTTGAACCAGCAGCCCTCAACTGACTCTATGGCCTGTACAAATTCCTAGAGCTATCTATTGCCTTTTCCATGGATTGTTTCAGCAGTGTCCAAAATAAGTCAATAAACCAGTGGACAGAGCCAGCTGGGAACTGAAATTTTTGTTTGCAAGCTATTCTGCATTTCAGTAATTCTAGTTCCCAGTTAGAATAAAAGCTATTCCTAAAAATACCACTTTCTGTAATTGCCAATTCCTAAAAAATATATCAGTAAAGAGCCATTTTAAAATATTTTGCTCTGAATCATTTCACTTTAGTTTTATATGACAGTCAGTGTTGTAATAGTACATAGTTAATATGTCTATTATCATATAAAGATAATATATAGCAATCATTTACAATACTTTAAACAACCACTCAATATGAAATGCTCCAACATTTTGAATTTTCCCTATAAAAAATCAAAAATTGAACTTCTGCAAAATACTCTGATTTACGTGAAACCACATTTTTAATGGAGAGTGGGTTATCATCTACTGCTACCAATAGCTTACAGGCAATATCATGACGTATTTAATTGGCATGTCAGACTGCACTTAGATGTTCATTTTTTTATATTGTGTGGATATCATCAAAGTGGAATAGACTGATCCTGAAGTAATTTTCCTATACATGTACATACATATGTATTTCTTTAGTTACCCATACATGTATTGCTAGAAATCCTTATTGTATTTAGATGGTTTTGCCCAGCTTTGATATTGAGTGAAAAGGTATTTTAGTGAAACTCCACATTGGCTTCTTTTCTTTCCTAGCTTGTGATGTTATTTCTTGATACACTTGGGAAAAAAAAATTGGCACCCTCTGTCAAAATGAGGTCAGCTGCAGTACCAGGAAGGAGGATAACCCCAGTCTATCAGAGCAGAGAGCTCACGGCTGCCCACATCTCTGCTGTCTCAGGATGCCACCACAAAGCAGCCTATGCTAATCCATTAGAGGCATCACTCTTCTCCTCCTCACCAGCCCACCCGTAACCTCCCTCTGGTGCAGATTGGTCTCCTGTCTACTCCTCTTGGCAGGAATCTTAGCAGGGGAAGGTGTTTTACCAAGTGTGTCAGGCAAGCCAGACTGCTTTACTTCAGAGTTGGAGCTAACACAAAAACTAACAAAGGGCAGCAGACAGATGTATTGCCTCCAGCTACGAAGACACTATAAAAGATCCACTGCTTGACATCTGTGTCCATAGGAAGTCCTTTGCTGCAGATGTCAGGCCTTCTTGGATCTTTGACAAGAGAGAAGACCTTTAAACTTGGCTGCCTCCTATGTCTTAAATGCATTTCCTGATGATTCTTGTATCTGCAACAATTTTCTCCTTTATTAAGTGGTGATAGCACCAATAAGTCAAGAAGCCCTTTGGTTTGGCTTTCTCTGTGGAGTGATTGTCATGTGAACCCTGCTACTTTCTGCAGCCTTGGCAGAAAAACTTTTAATACTGGGAAGGAGCAAAGAGAGCATTGACTTGTAGAGAAGCAGGAGCAGGGATTCATCTCAGAGGGAATGCTTGTTTTGTCTACACCACAGAGAAGAGCCATGCTGAAAAAGATGAAAACTGAATTAACAACGAATTAAGTTTTCCTCAGTGACTGGCAAGAGCAAATGATAGTCAGTATTCCCATCTACATTTACGGACCAGAACTAGGTCTGGGGAGCCGTTCTGATGTCTGTGGCAAACAATGGGGAGAACTTCTCATCAGTGCCAACAAGAGCACTGAACTGGGGGTCCTTGCTAGCCCATACCATGCCAGGTCACCTCAGATGAGGCTAAACAAGAGGCCAGAGGATGGAGGAGCATGTCTTTGTCTCTCTGGTTTTTGAAAGAAGAATGGGCTGAGCTTTACAACAGAAGAAATTGTTCCTATCCAAAAAAAAAAAAAAAAAAAAGGGATAGAACTCACTATATCAGGGCATTCAAAGAAATTTGATGCAAAATTAAAACATTTAATGCCATTTCAAGTGGAAATTTTAATTTCATTTTTACACATGAAAACATTTTTCTCATGAAAACTCATGATTCACAGAATCATGCTGCCTGCATATCAGTTTTTGTCTGCTTACATCTTCCTTCCTTAAGTTTTGGATCTCTTCCCTGAGTTCAGCCAAATTAGACAAAGATACTGAGTCCTAAAAAATAATGAAGGCCCACAGATTTCTTGACTGTCTTCAGAACATTCCTTCAGTAGCTGTGCAGGAAGAGTGAGACCCTGTCAGCAACTCTGGGAAGGAGAGGCAGCAACGTCAGTTCACCCATCACACATCAAAAAGTTCACAAAAGAAACAGAGTATAAAACTTTCCAGCATTTGGAGGTTTTCCATCACAGCTCTAAACAACCACAAATTCAAATCCATAGGAAAACAGCTACACTAAATCTACAGTCGGCCGCCTCGCGTCGGTCGGCGAGGCGGCGGCG
>VXAK01007488.1:2077-63927 GCA_013399435.1 Arenaria interpres
TTTTAAATCATCTCTTTTTGGTAGAGTTTGTTTTCTATTTAAATATAACTTATAACTATAATATTTAAAAATGAACAAAACGAAGCCTGGAAGATTCAGAAAGACAAACAAAAGTGATGCTCTGTTTTAAGCAGGAGACCGTAGTGGAGGCTCCAGTGGTAAAGTGAAGTTGTTTTGCACATCAAGCAAGGATTCAGACTCCTTTCGTACATTAAACAGCACATGAGTAGCTCTGTAATAGACTGGGAAAATTCAAGCAAATCCATTCGTTACTTTTTGAAATAAAATGAGGTGAAACTTTGTCTTTTAAGAGCTTTGCCTTCCTGTGTGTGGGTTGTTTCTCCCCCTGATTGTAACAAAGGAACAATACACGCACTTTAAACTTTCAGGGGAAGTGATGCATATTATGAATAGACTGCACTTGAATAAATTAGCCCACGGTAAATTTAATTTACTAATAAAAATCAGGCACAAGTGTTATGATTAACTAGGTCACATGCAAACCTAGGACAAAAATTCAGTTAACTCCAAAAGGTGACTGTCCTCATGTGCACCCACCAGCCGCTCACCTTGTGGCCTCCATGGCTAATTTTCATAGAACTTTTCCACGTGTCATAGTGGCTCACTCGCATTGAGTGTTAGCTATCCTAAGAAAGGTCACAGCTGCCTGGTACCTTGAATATCAATGGAGGAAAGGACAGTGAGCTGACTTTGGGCACTCAAAAGAGCATTGTCAAACGACCAGAAGCAACCTTAAAACCTTAAATCTATTCGGACTCAGGAAACTGGGATCTTCCTTCCTACATAGATACACAGTCAAAGTTGAACCTAGGTTACCATACAAACTAACTCTTTGACTACCAAAGATTAAGGAAGAAATGCATGGGTTCGTATGTTTTCTGGTGATGGAATGCAACTATAAATTCAGTTTAAATGATTACTTTAGTCTTCCTGCCAATGATGTATCAGTGAATCTTCCTTGAAGTTCAAAAAATAAATACTTATTAAAGACTGATGCTGTAAACAGAAATAATGAAAGGTATCTCATAACAGCATCCTTGTTTCATTTTTACTTTAGGATTGTGTGCAGAATTTCTCATTATTAATAGAATAAAAAGAGAAATTAATAAGTAAAAATCAGTAATAACTGTTGCTAAGAGATACTACAAATATCATCTAAGTTAATAAATTTAGGGAAGATAATTCTTGAAAGAGATCTACCCATAGTAGGGTAAGAATTAGGCTGTTAAGACACCTGAATAGCTTTAACCCTGCCTGAAGAGATGCCATGAGGGGAAGTGTTAAAAAAAAGGCTGATTTGCTCTAAAACATTACTTCATCTAATCTGTGATGATGTGACTAGTGTTGCTTGATCAGAGTCAAACTTTTTAAAAAAATTATTATCTGGGTGCCTTTGTGGTGGTAGTCTAATTTTAGCCTTTTGGATTTAACAAAAAGTAAGACTAAACTGGAAACACCCAGACACTATGCATGGTTTTGTAATGTTACAACAAGCTGAGAGAAAGGGGAAAAGATGAAAGAACACGTGTGGCATATGAGGCATTGCAGATGTAGCTACTCATAGAGGAGGTTTGCTACAGCATCTCTTCTACATTATTTAAAAATATACGGTCTCCATTTGTTGGTTTTTTAATGTGTGAAGATCCATCTATAATGTGGGGAAGGAGACATACGTGCTGCTTTAACCCACTTTTTAAGTAAAAGAGAAGCACTTGTAAAAGGATCTTGGACAGTATGCAGTGAAGGTAGAGTCCAGTCCTGTGAGGAGGACAAGATGGAGGCCATGGGGAGTTTAGTTCTGTATAAATCAGTCACGCTGAGCAGTCGCTTCCCGTGACCACTGCTTGCTCATCTGTAACATCTGATTCAGCACGGGACTGTTTAAATAAGGTTTATTTAAAGTGTTTCCTCTCTAGAGGTTTGGTGATATTAGTCATCAAAAATATATGTTCCTTTCGAAACTACTCCTATCATCTCTGTGCGTGTGTAAATACCAACTGAAGATGATTGTGGAAGAAGCATCTTTGTGTACAAGACCTTAATTAGCTCTCTCTTTTTCATTGGCAAATACGGCCTACAGCTTTCCTTCTGGCAAGGAAAAAAACCATAGCTTATGCCACGGTGTATAGGTATAATAATATATGAAGTATACATAAGAAAAATGCTTGTTTGGGGCTGATCTTACATGAAAAGCAACTATGCATACCGATTCCAGCAAAAATCACCTCACTAACTTACAGAAGCGATTTTGAGGGAATCACTTTAAGCAGTAAATATTAGTAATCAAGAGGGAAATTTAAAAGTCCTAATGCCTGTTTGTTCCCTTCCCTGATGGGGAGAAGTGCTCGATACAGTAAGAAACGATGGTGTAACATTCAGTCACACGCTGGCTTGTTCCAGCTGCTGGCAGTCAGGAATAGCAGGATACTGCTGCTTGCATCACAACTGATAGATCCATTTAACCACAGTAACAGCTTTACTCTTGCTTTCCTGCTTCCATACTCAATAGATTTAATTACTAAAAAAAAACGAGACTTCACGCAACAGAAGACAAACAAAAAACTAAATCAGAAAGTCTTGATTTAGTGATAGACCAGGATTAAGCATGGGTTTGGGAGATACCAACTTATTTATGTTAAACAGCTGGCTCCATGTTACAGTGTGGTCATTGTTTTAATTGCAAAATTTTAAATTGCCATCAAGATGTTTTCTTAGACGCATTGCAAGTTGTATCAGAAGAGAGAGAATAAACACATTTTTTGTGAATCTGGAAACTGAGGTAAAGAAAATATGGCAGCATTCAGAGAAAGAAAGACAACGTTTGCAGAAGCAGCGTTGTTTAGGGGTGGTAAAAGCCTCACCTGCCTGCATTTTCTGTGATGCCCTGATGCAGCTGGCTGGCTGGAGAAGTAGCGCTGTGATGCACCAAATGGTTTAGAAGATCAGTTCCTGCTCCTTTGGCTTGCCTAAGAGCTCTTTCCCCGTGGATGCTTCAAACATTATTTGTTGCAATTCCTGGGTTCTTAGACTTATCTGCAACACAAAGTGCACATGGATATTCCCCCTGGACGGCCTCACCCCAGCTGCCAGTCATCAAGCACTGCACTCGTTCTTCTTTTCTTCTTCTTAATTTTCCTCACCAGAACAACGTTACGTGATTTCCTTTCAGCTCCTGGCATAGTCAAAACTTTATTTTGCAGACTGAAATCGGTTAATAAATTAAAAACCAAACAAACAACCCAAAGCTTTTGAAAGCACTGAAAGGCTAATTCTTCTATCAATGATTCAGACTGAATCGGATGATCCATCCTAGGGTGAAGAACTGATAGAGATATGTATTCCTCCAAAAAAACCCCACATTTCTCAGCTCTAGGAAGGTTGTGAGAAACTTACAGACTTGTAATATACCTAGGAAAGATAACAATATCCTTGTTAAAAATGCTTAATATGAGGATATAATATGTAGCATGAAGGAGTATAACTACGTTAAGTATTCAGGAATACATAATCCTGTTTGTTTATGCTTCCTTTCATTTGAGTTTTATTTAGCAGAGGCTCTTCAAGTTCGTGACCAAACATAAGATCAGAGCCAAATAAATGCTTTATGTTTTCATTCAGATTCCCATTTGTTATTCTGAGAAGATTATGTCTTATAAAGTTTGCTGGCAATGCAGGAAAGTCATAGTCCTTTTGATCAGATAGGGATGAGTGTCTTCACAAACAGATGATAAATATGGATAAGTGTCTCCACAAACAGGGAAGTTAATTTAAATTGCAAGAGTAAGATAACTGAAGGAAATAGGAGAGTTAATTGAAACTGCAGGAGTGAAAAATCGAAAAAAAATAGGGGAATTGACTGAAACCGCAAAAGCTAGGCAATCAAAAATCCCCAAAGATGGAGAAGTCTGTACCTTCCAAGTACCTCAGCCAATGGGGAGAGGAAGAGCGTTACATGTGGCTGGGGAATTAGGATAAAAGGCGTCCTCCAGAAAATGGAGAGACCCCAGAGGAGAATGCCCCAGTGGACTCTCCCTTTATTCCAATCAAGTCTTTGCAGGACTCCTCTGTCTCCTTTGTGAACATCGACCTCTGGCTACGGGATTTTCTGCACACTTTGGAGAGTTTGCAACCGGAAAACTCTTCATAAGAAAAGTGAAAACAAAAATAAAGATTACGTATCTTGGTCTTCATGATAGAAATGTCTTTTTGGTTTTCCAGTAATATAGACTGCAATGATCTACTTTTTGTGACTAAAGAACTGTAGGACCCATTCTTCAAATTACTGTTGCGAACTTAAGATTTGACTATTGTACTTTCCAGATAAGCTGTCAAACACAGAGGCTATGCAAGTTTTGTACATTAAAAAGCACTAGGAGCTACGAAACTCAAATGCTCAAAACAAAATTGTAACCACTTCAAGAACAAAGACACTGTAATGCACCGGAGCTGTCTTTACTGAGAAAGATGGAAAACAATACAATTTCAATTGTAAACCCATTACAAGAGATGGCTGGCAGGGGGCTGATAGAAACTCAGCTTTGGAAGGATCTTTATAACATTTTTAAACACTTAGTACTTCCTAAGCCTCACTTTGTGACCACCACTTCTTGTAGCAACTGATTTAAGGCTGTGTGCCAGCCTGTGCTGTTGTTAATTTTGTTAAAACCAGGTACGGTAGATTGACAGCGGTGATTGCCTCCTGTAAATCATCTCTAATTCAGCAGTGACAACATTAAAATATTTAGCCAATAGCATAAAGAAAATATTTTTATGTACAGAGTGTTGTAGCGTCTACCTAAACCAGGACTAAATAAAGTGCTAGCCGCCTTCTGCTGGGAAAAATCTCTTTTGCAGCTTAAGATCAAAAGCACTTTTTAAGCTTAAACACCACCCTACTGTTTCATTCTTACTTTCTAACAAGCACTTTAAAAAGCACAACTAAAATGCAACTGACAAACTCGAAAAATCTTTTGTGTTGTTCCACTTGAATGATCTAATGAGAAAATGGCTCAGTTCTGTTGTAGCTAATGAGGTATAACATCTTCACTGAACCTGAATATGAAACAGAGATTTCTCTAAAGATATAGCCTTAACATACTTCTATTGCTTTACGCATTCTGCCATGTTTTTATTTAAGTGGTGTCCAGTGAATAAAAGCACAGAACGCTTTTGAAATAAAACATTTACACGTGAAATTACTCAATCCAAAAGGGCTTTGAACTCTGTGTACAAGCGTGGTGGCTTCAAGTGGGAAAATGTGTTTCACTAATTTACTAAGGTCCCGGGTCTGCAACCAAAGATATTAACGTAGCCAGACAGAGATCTGTGATAACACGTTTTTGACAGATGAAGTTCTGAGACAGAACCAAAGAGCGCATGGACGTTAACCTCTCTGGTTTCAGCAGCGACCTACTATCAACGTGAAGATTTGGCGAAACAGTGAAGACAGCACTAATATCAGTATCAAATAATAGCATTTATTCTGGTAGTACCTCGCGTATGAGGGCACCCAGCCAAACCAGTTTCAGAGCACAATAGGTGAGATGCAGGGAGTTGTCATCCGACTCGGCCGCATCTCCGCCTCGCCTCATCTACGAAGAGATAACTTGGGGGGAGCTGCAAAAATGGCTCAGCCCGGGGTTGTCTCAAGATTGCATCGCACTAAGAACCAAAACCCCTACGGAACCTTGAATACTCCCTTAACACACAAAATGCCCCAAGTCCCATCCCCCCCACTATGCAGTGACTTTGAGTGCTACACATCACCGAATTAGCAACAGAAACTAAGGAGCCATCACAGGACCAGAGACAAATACTCCAGACAGTGTAATCCACTCGGGCATAATCCTGCACCCCCATCGAATCAGGAAATATAAACCGTAAGGTTTGGGGAGAAAAATGGGGAATCTTCCAACGATACAGCTGGCCTGATTCATCCTCCCCTTGTCCAGGATGCGGTACAGGGTAATTTCCCAGGGACTGAGTGGCCTTACATGAGAGAGAGGGGAAGTGATTAAGAAACATATGTATGGTATATGGCCATTAAGATCATGACTGGTGCACTCTTCTAAGATACTAATATCTAGCGCGCTTGTTGTTTATGTTGCTACTTTTTGGGATCACCTGTAGGTTGTAACAGTGTATTGCGTGAATTGCTTTTAAATTCCAATAGTGTATTTGCCATTGTACCCCTAGAACCTGCAATAGTGGTGTATTGGACCAGTGAGTGAAGTCCAAATAAATCATTAATTTGAACCTCTCAGTGAAGTCATTTTCCCCCTTCCATCACACCTAGAAGCTATTATCCTGCTAAAGGGCTTTATTTATACAATAGAATCATAAAATGGTTTGGGTTGGAAGGGAACTTAAATATCATCTAGTTCCAACCCCCCTGCCCTGGGCAGGGACACCTCCCACTAGAGCAGGTTGCTCAAATTAATATGTTTATGCCAAGAAATTTATACAAGGATACAATAAGGACATAACCCATAGGTGTGGGCAACGTAAGGTAACAGCAAAGGGGTTAGATTCAGTGCATCAAGTAGTATTTGCAGTTCAGGAAGAGTTTAGATGTGGTTGGGAATGGTGACAACAACACAGCAATAAAAAAATTAAGGAGACAAATGGAGTATAATAATAATAATAATATAATAATGGAGTGTCTACTGGCAGTGCTTCTTATCTATAAAGCAAAGAGGTTTGAGGAAAAGCTGGACAGGTTGAAGAGGACGGGAGAATAAAACTGATCGTACTGATGCTTCTCATCATCCTTAGTACTTAGTTTCAGACATGTAAAAGAGCTGTTTCTGTGCTCTGTAAATATGAAAACATGACATGAAGGGAGAACTGGCTTGAAGAACACAGAGAGGGAACAGACTCTAGATCTCCTCATTACTCTATTGATCCTTCTGGGGAAACTGATGGTTAAAATGCATACTGCAATCTTTTGAGCTGGAAGGAAAGAATTCTGTCCATCAAACAAATCTCCAGAGAAGTTTCATGCTGTGATACAGAAAACACAGGTCTGCTGTGGGAGAACAAACTCTTTCAGTGAGTGGGGTCTTAGTGATAAACAGAACCACGGAGACAATGAACCTTCTGTTCATAGGAGACACGTGCTGGGCCAGCCTGCTTGATGACTCCTCGCTGTTGCTACTGCTATTCTTGTATTTAGGAAACCTAACAGAGAATCCTACTAAAAATCTCTGTATCAGTGGATTTATACTGTAAAATGAGATGAGGCACCCCCAATGAATGCAGACAGACTGACAGCTGGATGAGCACAAGCAAATAGTGAGCAATAAAATTGGTCAATGTGACAGACAATGGTCACAGCAGATGCCCAACTGTTGTGAAGCTTTCTTTTAGTTTCATAGTGAGAATTTCAGAGCAAGGTTTGGAGTAAAACAATAAGATAACCTGTCCAGGAAGCCCCTTCTCAACAAAAGGAGCAGCAAAGGTAGAAATATGGCAGTGAAAAAGGGGTGCTGATGACCTGCAACAGTGCTCAGCTCATGGTATGCAATTGCATCTCAAGGCATTAGGACAAGGCCTAACTCTCAACAAGCAGCATGGGGATAGGCAAGATTGAACCACAGCGATGGAGACAAGTACTGTGATGAGGAGGGACAGTTAGAGCTAACACAAAGCAACAGGCTTCCAGGCAAAGCAATAAATGAAGAGTATTGCCTGTGTTAAAAGTATTTCCAATGGATACAGATGGGACAAGATAGTATCTTTCAAGACAAGATACTATGATAGACCATTATCAACTTATAGCTGAAAATATTTATGAAGGTAACTATCAGCAAGAAGAGAAATCGGAATCAGGTGTGTCAAGAATCCCCTGTACCAAGAGAAGATGGACAGAAAAGTGATAATGGTGAATATTTCACTTTGAAATTACAGTTTAAAACACTGACGCAGCATTGCTGTGATACTGCATTATGTAGTAATGGTATAAGAGAACTGGGTTCCTCTGAAACTTTTATAAAAAATAATCAAACACAGATACCTGGTGAATGTGGGGGTACTTCTTTGCCTTCTGTTCTTGTTCCCCATGGGTGTACTTGCATGACACTGGTAGTGCATCTGGTTTTAAACTGAAAGAGGGGAGATTTAAATTAGATGTTAGGAAGAAATTCTTTACTGTGAGGGTGGTGAGGCACTGGACCAGGTTGCCCAGGGAAGTTAAGGGTGCCCCATCCCTGGAGGGGTTCAAGACCAGGCTGGATGGGCCTTTGTACAACCTGGTCTGGTGGGAGGTGTCCCTGCCCAGGGCAGGGGGGATTGGAACTAGATGATCTTTAAGGTCCCTTCCAACTCTAACTATTATATGATTCCATGAAACGTTTGGTTTGTATTCCAATTATCTATCATAGGCACTTCAATGAAGGTATCACAACACCCAAATTGTAGGCGTCCTCCTGGCAGGGTTAGAGAAGGAACATGTTATAGGTTCTCACATTCAGAATTCTGTGGTGAAGAAAGGGAGCAGATAGTATGTCTGTTATTTTTGTTTATTTTCCTAAACCTGAGATTGCTTCAGAGGGTCTATTCAGGAGAAAAAAAATATCTATTTTAGTGCTATGATAACCACATTGGGCATCCATTATAAGTGACATGAATATTGCCCTTGGAATTTGAATAACATTTGCTTTACTTGTTCCAGGGGCTCGTAGTCGTCTGTCATCCTCTCTTCTGCATTTACCGGCAGTCAAAACACAAGCAATGAACAGTAGATTTTCTTGAGAGAACCATGTACAAAGAAAATACAAATTAACCCAGAAATGGAGTCTTCGTCCGAGAAGTCAATCTGGTAGTATCTTGGCTACATCAATAAATGCCTGAACCAAACCTTTCACCAATGCTACTCCCCTAGAAACAGAGTCCAAACCATGCGTAAATGACTATACACCTTTGAGCAGTGCTTTTCAACTTTAAGCACACACGAATAACTGACACTTTGTGCTGATAAAGTGGCACGCTATGGGCAAATTTACACTTTCCTCATCAAATCAACCCAGACCACAGCAGCTTCTCACGGCCTTCACCACACAGAAGGATTCGAGTGCACTGTGCACCCTGCAAAGATGTGAATAGGAAACAGCTTTACAGAAGGCCGAGTGTTGAGATGCAGGCTTACTGCAGACAGAAAAGGCTAGCAATACTTTTCTTTAATAGACAAAGTTAATACTTTTTTTAATAGACAATGTTAAAGAAAATGGCAGGTGGTAAGGTATCTGAAGTGCAGACCATAGTGCCAGGTACTAACTGACGTTTACTAACCACTGTGAGATGTACTTCTTAATTGAACACTGGCTGAGCCCAACATCTTGATCCTTCAGAAGAAAGTCTAGGCCTGCAATTCTAAAGAAGGAAACCCTGGAACAGCAATTTCCCAAGAGGAATCTGTTTGTCTTTTTTCTTTGTGAAGAGTATCAGTGTTCTTGCCATTACTGCGTAACATTCAGTTTGCTTGACGTTCTCCTGCCATTTTGTCATCCATTTCAGAAGCCAGTTCATTTCCCACTCTGCATAACCCTTTGAAAGTTGGTTTAAAAAATGTCCTAAGTGTAAAAATATTCTTTCGAGTCAACCACTGAAATCAGAGTGCATGACTGCACCATATGGGCTCCAACATGCCCAGCTGAAAGTAACCCACAACATTTTTTCTCAAAACTTAACAACAAAAAATGTATTTTTGTCTCCATTTATGTTCGATGCTACTTCAAAGCTCAGCAGTGATAAGACACTTAAATACATAAAGCTGAGATGCTACAAACTTTGTGCAAACACTTGAGTTCCACTTGTTCTTTCGTGGTTACCAGGAAAGCCTCTTCTACTATGTGAAAGTGTTAGCTGTCTCCTGTCCCATAGCTATGGGATTCATAAAATATGTACAGTCCTTTTTACTGTGTTCTAATAGTTTGTTCCCAGGGAGAAAAAAGGCAAACCAACAGTACTATACTACAAAACAGAAGCCTGTCTGGAAAAAAAAAAGAAACCTGAAATTTCCTTTCCGGTTTTTTTTCAAGGAGCGATGTGCAAAACAACAAAGATTGCCATTGAGCCATTTAAAAAATAAAATCAAGTATATCAGAAATCCTTTAACATTCTTTGATCTTTCTTAACAGATCTGCTTTGGAATATTGAAAGGACAGCCCATCACTGCCACATACTCATGCAAACACATACATTTTAAATTTATCTTGCATCACTACGAAGAAAAGTATGCTGAAGAATGAGTCCCTTCTGATCACAGTACGGCACTGAGACAGGCACAGTGAGGCGATGTGATCACCGTGCATACTGTGAAGCTTTCAGCCTTAAAACAATAGCAGATACTTAGGAATGACCTGGAGAAATTCTTTACAGTTTTAATGATTATAAAGAGTAAATATTCAGTGTATAAAATGAAATACACGTCTAGTTTATTTAACAGTGCAAGGAAATATACTCGCTGGATTTTGGTGTTTTGAGATCGCCTTAACATTGGGAATAACTTGAAGTTTTTCTAGTTCACATGATTCCTGTCCAAAAGTTTAAAAAGACACCATATGTCAGGGGTTCTCAAAATCATGCAACTGGTATATATATTTTAGGGGAAATACTGGTAATTTTCTCAGGGAAATCCATAGAAGAAAATGGGAATTTTGTCTGAAAACAGTCCACCATATTTAGCCCACTGAATCTACAGCATCAGCAAAAATATACTGTACTTGAATTCTGTTGAAGTCCAGAAAGAGTTTATGTAATTTTACCAAAGTTTGTGAACTGTTCAGTTCTCATACTTGGTTTTGCTCCAGATGAAGAGTCAAAAGACCATTCTGTCAAGCAATGAAACCTTGTGAAATCATTTTAATGTGCTTATGGTCCAATACCAACTCCTGCAGAAACTGGAGATCTTCAAGTCCTTCAATTTGGCTGATGTAGTTTCCTATTATAGCAAAAGTAAAGACATGGAATCATCTTTAATGGATTTGGATTCCTTTCCAGCAAAAAATTATCTTAAGCAAAAGCAGCCCATAAACTTTCTGAAGTACTTGTATGTTGCTTTGGACCACTTCACTGTCAGTGGAAGACAGTGTGTTTGATTTCATCTATCGTCTATCTATCCACCATCTCTATTTAAAGCAAAATATCTTCCTAAATAAAATATGGGCACATTGAGGTACAAGGCTTAGGTCAATCATTATTTTTGTTCCTTGAACATCTCACAATTGATAAAGGAGGCAACAGTCATAAAGAAGATAGTATCCACTTAGTAGGAAATTAAAAGCAGCTGTAATAAATGGAAAAATAAAGAAATTGACAGTAAGGAGCAAACACTTCCAAAAAACTGTTGAAAACAGCAAATGCACCTCAGGGGGCATCGAAAAATAGCCTGAAAGTATATCAATAACAGAAGTCGTCTTGACAATGATACTGGATCGTTACTAACTGAAGATGGTAGAAGTACCAATAAACCTGAAATGAAGCACGGTTGTTTACTAAACACCTTAGTGCTACATTTGTGGGGGAAAAAAGGGCAATGTTGTTCATATCATACAGTAATAATGAAATAATTTCCATTCCAGTATTGACTTAAAGGTTATTAAGTAGCAGCTGCTGAGCTAGAATATGACATATTTAAATGAGTGGCTAAGTAAGTCACATTCAAAAAAGCTGGCTGAGAAGCACCATGGAATATTTATGTTGACTTATACTAAGTTTGAGAACCTCAGCCAAGTTTCAGGGTCCTGCAAGAAAGCTAAAATTTGTCATTATTTATAATAGGAAAGGGGAGGAAGCTGGAAAGCCTTAGTGTAAAAAAAATTCCTCTCATCAGCAAGAGGGGCATCCCTACAGTTACTGAACAATTTCAAGTCTTTTTGAGCCCCCAGTCAGTGTAAAGAATGTCCACCTCTCACGAGGAAGCAGAGAAGCAAAATGAGCACAGACATTTGTCACACTATGATGGAAGCTCAGACAGTTCATATCCATGTGTGCTTCTGCCGATGTCCCTTTTCCCCAGAAAATCTGAAAACAAACTCATGATTTTCCCACGCTCCAGATGTTGAGCATGCGCAAAGAATGAAGACAAGAAGAGCTGGGTGAAGTCTTAAGAAGTATGCACACAACAACGAGATTTTGGAGGATTCTCTGATGCTCTGTCATTGTTACTTTTATAAAACTTGATCAATGTATAGAGGGAATTCTGCACGGTGACTTTGCAAGACTTATCTGATATAACAAAACTGAATTTGACCACGGATGTTGCCTTATATATGCAGAAATAAGTAAATGAATCCTGACACGTCCTGAAAGTTTCAGAGTGCATAGATGAGAAATGCAAACTGAAAGGCAATTTGAAAATGCTCTTTAGGCTGATCTAACTTTGATGGCAAAAGGAAGAAGAAAGATGTATGACCATCTCCTTCAGAGGATGACAAAAAGAATATAAATTAAGAAATGAGCAAAGGAAAGGAGGCTAATGGCAGAATGAATAACTGCTTAGACTAAACACAGCATTGCGGAAGAATTTTGGATGAATATACAAAAGCCTTCTTTACTTTCAAAAAAAGGTACTGCAGTCTGAACTGGCTGAACTCATTGATTTTAACAAGAGGTTGTGATTGCCATCAGAACACTCTACAGTGTAAGGCAGCTGAATTTTCACAGGTCAGGCTCAAGGGACCGAAATACCATCTAAATATATTCCTCACTATCTGAATACGTTCCTAAAATTTTGTAGTGTAATGTTGTACAAATTTAAGTAATGAATGAAAACAGAATACAAATGGTCAATCTGATCAGAGAAACGTGTGCACGCTCTCCCAGATCAAACCAGCAGCCAGAGATAGGCAAATGGTTCCCTTATTCAAAATGAAATCCTTTGTAGGAAGGTGAAAAAACTTCAATATATGCCGTACCACCTATGCAATAGAATCAAAGGAACAGATGACAGCAGTCTGGTATAGTTACTTTGATGAAGAAGTGGCTTAACAATTTGTTTACAAAGACCTCAGGACTGAAGAGCCAACTAGATGATGCCAAACATAACATATGTGTGTAAAACAAAAAAAAAACCCTAATGTATTGGGTTTCTTTAAGCTAGGAGGTAAAAAAAAAGGGGAAATCCAAAGCTACTGCACTGAAGATATCTCTTTCCTCCTCTGTGCAGTAAAGGAGAGAGAAAAGAATCATTTAAAAGGTGATGGTACCTGCTTCCTTTGGCAAGTCCTTGCTGTCCACAGCCACAAGAGGCCACCTTTCAGTACAGCTGCTGGCTATGTGTTACCTGATTTGGGAGCTTTTGTCCAGGCAATATTGATTCAATGTGCTTGTAGTTCAGACACAATACCTGTAAAAAGGAAACCTAATTAATCACACAGAATTTTCCTCTGCTAATATATCAGCAAAACTGCCAATCACATTCTTCTGATTCAGAAATTTGATCTTTAGAAAGATGACTGATCTGTTTAAAGTACTTAAGAAGGTCTGGTGCAATTAATTGATTTTGGATTAGATTACTGCAACAATACTGTAAAATTGAAACAGTGGTTGCAATCTGCATTGTGATGATTGATTGCTGTTGTTACAAAAACCCACCAACAACAGGGTATTAAAGGAGATTAGACTATTTTCCATCAAAGTAAATTAATTTATTATTAATATTATTACAAAAAATTAGAAAACATGTGTCATGACCTACTCAATTCCACCAGAGTGTTAACACTGATATTCCTGGCATGGCGATACTATTGCCAAAGGCCCTCTATTTGAGATCAAAAGATGAAGATTGTAGACTATGCCATGAAAATTGTCTTCACGTTTTATATCAGGTATGGACTTTCAGTGACAGCTGCAGGATACTGGGAAAGAATAAAATATAAATATGTCCCTAAGATGACAAAAACATATATACAACCCACAGAAATATCTCCCTGAAGATTAATTTCAGGATGATGTCTGCAAACAAATGTGATTAGTGCTGTGGAAAATATTATTGTTGCAGAACAGTGGCTGCCTCACTGAGTGCACATACCGGTGTTCAGTTAAGGATGCATCACACGCACACAATCACAGGTCATTCTTGCTCTGAATTCCTCCAGATCTACAACGGACAAGGGAGGTTTTTATGAAATCAGAAGATTGGAGAAGCAGCATGGCACATATATATGTGTCTGTTCTCACTTTGGCCAAATTTGTTCTGAAAGGAATCAGATCAGATGGGTTTTGATCAAATAAAATCTCTCTCCTAGATATACATGGTCTGGAGCCAGCACCCTATCTCTCCTAGACATTTTCTGTCAAATTGTGTGCAGGCAGCACCACTCCCAAAAGGAAAAATTGAAGCATCTAGAGAAAGAGCATTTCTTCAATGAAACAGCAGAAAATAACCCTTTGTGATGAAAAATGACACTATGGATCTGTCTAGGGAATTTAGCCTACAAATGCTAGGGAATTATCAGGCATATTTGCTAAATACAGATTCTAGCTTTACATTTGCACATTCTAACCACAATATTGGATCATTAGAAACGATAATGCATTTCTGAAAATCGGTGCACCTGATATTAGAGGTTGTCCAATTTAATTTCTGCATTTTTGTGAAGTCTGAGTGTCCCCTTCTATCTGCAATCATGTCAGAGGTGAATTTGCCTCCAACCAAATCTTCTGCACTTTTTTGTTCTGTTGGCTTCTCTTAAATGCACTTAAGGGGATGTCTGCTGTATTAATGCAGATCTAGAACTATGACGGTAATACAGGCAAGAAACATTTTACAATCCAATGAATTAAAAATGTTTAAAATCAAAGTAACTTTAAAAGTGCTATTTTGTTCTTCACATGAGCAAATCTGGATGACTGTTTTATGATGGAATAAATTAACGGAGATAGACTGTGTTCTCTCAGTTTACAATACAGATTTGTAAGTAATGTACACTAATTTCATAGGTGTTAGAAATGATTAAGCTCCAAGTTAAAGCCTTGGGAAGCCTAGCAATGTGCCAGGACATTATTGTCCTAGGTAATATTACAAAAAAAGTAAGGCAACTTGTACCCGAAAATGACTAAAGAGAGACAGAAACTGACAATTAAGTATTATGGAGTATATTAAAAGATTACACACATATTAACAAGTCTGATCAGCTGGGTCTTGATTTGTTAAAGAACTATTTTTTAAAATGTTATAGTAATAATCTGCATATATAATAATTTACTACTGCGATGCCATCTGAGCTTTGAGAGAGAGAAGATGGAATAATACAAATAGTTGGTAGTGATTTTTTTTCCAGACTATTCCTTTTATACTCATGTCCAAAATTGTCAGATTAGTTAAATCCCAAGTAGAAAAAAGCATGGGTTTATTAATGTAACTTTAAAACATATGGGTGCATTCAAAATACTTTGTTTTCAGCTCCTCCTTCAGCTGGCATCTGCATGACTCGAAACTGAGAAATCACTTAACAACGTCCAGATATCTTCATTTAGATTTACAGCACTTTTCAACACTCAAGGCACAAAGAAGGCCCTTAAAGTGAGTGAAAACTATACCGACATTGCCTTAAAAGCCTTTGTGCTCTCATACAGTTTTGTAGAGTCTGAACATAAATAAGAATCAGGGCCTTAGTCTCCAATGAGTGTCTGAATCCAGCCAACAAAGGTTATCATACGTACATTGGCATTCCAGGTAAGCTGAAAAGAACTGGAACTGCTGCAGGTGTTGTTGTTATTTGACACGAGTTGCAGAATTATTCCATGGATTGTAAACCTTGATTTAACCTACCTAGTACATGATGTTTATCTCTGCAAAACATTTTGAACCCAGTCCACCCGGAGGGTTCAGTACCTCCTTCTCAGGAGTGAGTATCCATCCAAAACCATCAGACTGGGGTTCTCATGAGCTCAGGTTCCACTGTAAAGATGGATGAATGAAGCACCCGCAGCCAGAACCTCCAACTATGTTTAAGTACAGCATCCTCTATACTTACACAAATGGGGAAACACTGTATTTCTAATGTAATAAAGAACAAATTAGTTTTGAAATAGTTAATATTTACCTTTAAATGATGTATCTCTTGGTTGGTATAAACAAAGTTATTACTTATGTAATAAGTAATAACTTAATAAGCTCTATTAGGGAGTAAGATTTCTTTAAACAAACTAGAAAAGTAATTCTGTTGCTCTCAGTGGAAACGTAATGAGCATAAGATAAATTTTCAAACACATGTCTTTTGAGGCTGATAAGATGGTTATTATTTACACTATGTCTTGAAAGTTTGGCTAGCTTTGAAATTCCTTGGAAAATAAAGGAGAAGCACTTACTATAAAGTAAGCTGTAATAGAAAAAGGTGGCTGATACCGAAGGTAAAACAAGTTACAATTGACACAGTTGGTATTACTGGGCCCAAATGTAACTAGATCAATCATTAGCAGATGAATTAGATCACTAAACATAGAAAAATATGCACATTTAATAAGAAAAACATTCTGCTGGAACATAACTTGTCTGCCTCACTTCCTTTCTTCAATTCTGTTAAAGATACACTCAGATTTTTTAATCTTTGAAAAACTCACTCTGTTGGCAGTGAGTAAAAACTCATCCTCTAAAATATTTCACCATAAAGAAATATTTCTGCTGTGTCCCAGCTTAACAGCCTGCATTACCACTACCACAGTAAATATAGTACCATCTAGTGCTGAAATGTAGTTTTAATCTAAAGTGAGTTCTTAGAGGTTAAGACAAGACTCTATTTCTTCTATTTGTGTGAGATTGTTGTTGCTATATGACACCCATCTTAAATGCTCTAGTTTTTCCAGGTTGGAAATTTTGAAGAGCGTTGGTCATCCAGATTTAAGACAGGGATCTGTAATAAAACTCAGTATTAGAATTGAAAGAAACCAACCAGTCAATTAATCCATAAAATAATTCCACCTACTTATTCTATGCTCAGTTTCTATGTCTACGTTTCCAACTATCATCAACGGCAATTTCTTGGATGCAGGGTGTGATATTTCCCTTTTATACAACAGAGCTACTAATTTTTAATAAATTTCAAAAAAGTTCAGCTTCTCCTCCAAAAACAAGAGCTCTAAAATATAAATGTGCCAGCTCCCAAATGCCCCTTTGCCGTTGAAGCTATCTGAACAAAGACATTTTTTTCTTGTCTGCATTAGATCTTAGTTTTGTTCAATTTAAATCCTTCTGCAATACATGATTATCTTAGTGGCTAGTTTGCTTTATACATCTTCATTCTACAACAGGACTTTAATGGAAACATGATTTCAGCCTAACACCAAGGCTGGATATTTAGTCTAGAAGAGGCTGAGTGCAAAGTCAGAGCAGAATTTATCCTAACTTTATAGTTCCTCATGCTTTTTATATACAAACTAAGTACTCTTTTCTCTATATTTAACAAATTCCAAAATTTTCTTGTTTGAAATATTCTTGAATAGAAACAAATAAATGTTGATATCAAACATATTTTGCTGCCCAGGTTGTGAAATGTCTTTCTTATACAGGATCAGACTCTAGACATCTGGAAGCAAGCTTCCTATAAAGACAAGGTTGTTGGTGATGCACTCTATAATCTGTCTAACTACTACTCCCCTTTTCTGGTAATACCACAGAATGTTAGTTAATCATCGCACAATGGAGAAAAGAAAAGATCACGGACTCACAATCAAAAAATTCAAATCGTACTGTAAGGGCCCAAAATATCCAGTATTATTGTATTGATACTGTATCAAAGACAAATAATCACTTAAATATTCAGTGCTGTTAGACTGGCTTTGGTGATGACTAAAGAACACATGTTGCTATTTTATTTTCCAAAGTATTTATCTCACCCTTTATGAATCCCTTCTCTCTAATGTCACAAAACTTATAGGACATCTGCTAAAGCATTAATTTTCCTGGCAATTTTTCTAAACATTAATTCCCTAATGCACACAGAATGAAATGCTATACTTATCAACAGAAATGTGTTTTCCTTTAGCTGTTCTATATTCTAATAACAAATTGAATTGACAGCGGAGCTTTTAACCTTTCATACTGGGTAGATTAACATGATTTCAGCTGATGGATCAGGTTAGGATAACCTTGGATCGTCCTTCACTGACTCTTGAAGCTTTTTGTTAGCTCAGTTTCCTAAGGAAACAAGGCTAATGTGACTGTGCTATCTGTATATCCATCTGCTAGCCTTACCACTAATTTTTAAACCTATTGGTGAGTTTCGGCTCTATCAGGCAAGCACTACTCAACTTCCTACAAATCCCATGGAAACAAGCACCTGAATTAGAGTTATAAACTGATGATTCCAGCGAAGGAAAGGCTGCCATATTGGCTCAGCTACAATGCCAGACACTAGAGGATCCAGGAGAAGCCTGCTCTGAATGATCTGAGAAACTCTAAGAGCTCACACCTGATTAGGCACTGGATAACCCAAAGACAAGGCTCTTTCTTGAGGCAAACCAATTTCCTTCAGTCCTGCTGGTCATCAAGTGCCTGCTTAATTAGTTTATAATTTTACATAGTCTTTCAAGGTGATAGATACTGTTCAAAGGGTTATTCTCAATATTTGCTGGTTTGAAATTAGACTTACTAGCTCTCTTCTTGCAATCTGCTTTTCATATTGATATTTGGTATTTGGTAGTGAAATTTTAATCCTGCCTGATCATGGAATGGATTAATTAAGAGAGCTCAATATGCACTTTGCAAAGTTCATTTGGCTTTAGACAAGAAATATGCCTAAGCCTCTGTATTTTAGGGCAGGGTATATTTGAAATTAGAAAACTGTGTTGCTGTATGCATTACAGAACTTATGTTACAGAATTTACTAGGAGAAGTAATGTTTCAGCATTATACTTTTGTGACATCAGTAAAAAGTTGGGTTCAAAATTGGCAGAATAAATAAACTAACCATGGCTACTGAATTTTCTAATGAAAATTTCTCAGGGGCCAATCTCTACTGATCTGGGAGAGAAAGAAAAGGACCTGGCTGCAATTTCCTTAATCAGTCTGCTTCTGTCATTACTGTCCTTGCTCTTTAAAAAATTGGTAAATATTCTTTTGAAATACATCCAGAGCATTTTGGAATTCCTGGAATCCTTAAAAGAAGCAAGTAGATTAAGGACTTTGTCTTGCCTTAGGAGGCAATTCCTTAAAAAAACAAGCCAGTGTATCTCATAAGCACGTCCTTGGTAGAGCCTTGGTGTTTTAAAAGGGGCACTTTTTGTATGCTGAAAGCAGTCATGAGTGACACAAAAACTTAAGCTAAAAAACGTAAAGGCTAGTTAGGACAGGTTTAAAGATGCAGAAGGTTAAACACTACCACTTCATCATTACACACTTTTTCATTTACAGTTAATAAATCTCCACCCTTTCACATTTACAGACTAAAGCGAATATTCATGAGCCCTAGTGGATCAGAACACGGCCACTACAGCAGAAGTGAATGAAAAATAGGAAAAGCGATAGCAGTAAGAATAAAACAGTTGTTGGAAACACAGATTACTGAAAATGAAAGTTAAAACCTCACTGAAAACTTGATGGCTAATGTAATCAGAGATCATTATCAGGATCAAATGAAACCCGAGCTATTCTTGAGCCTATGAAAGGTTTTTAAAATAGTCAATCAGAATACAGACGAGAAAGGTAGTTTCAATGCAGATTTTTCTTTGCCTTTGGAAAGAACCTTGATAAGATGCTCATAATTTACATGGATAAAGAAATACTTAATATTTCATTAATAAATTAAAAGAATCTAAAACTGGAACTACTAATGTTAACACTTTTAAAGCAGGCATTCTTCAATCAAGGATGTTAATGAACCAGTTGAAGAAGTTTCTGAGACACTCATCAATTCATTTTATGCAAATGATAGTATGCTTGGGAAGTTTTAGAAGGTTAGAACAAACAAATTATGATAGTATTGAGGATAAATAAGATGACCAGAATAGGTCAGTTAGCTTGATATCATTCTTAGATATCACAGAAAGGGTGATATCTACAGAGTAGATATCAGAAACCAGTAAATTATTGCAACTTAATGGTCTTATTAATAGATGCCAGTATGGTGCGTAGGAAACAAAAATTAATATTAAGTTGCTTTTGATGAAAATTTAAAAGTATTGGTGAGATTAACAGCTTCTGTCTGAGAATGTAATAAAAAAAATATACCCCAAAGTGAAGGAAACTCTTGTTAAATAGACAAGAACTGTTTAGACGATGGATCTCTAAATCTAACTAAAGAAAGAAAATCTTCACTTTATAGAGTATTTTTATTGACGTTCTGTTCAAAATACTCAATGACATAGTAAAAAAGAGCAGGGGTGCCTTCCTGGTAAATTGAGAGATGACATAAAGATGTTACTAAGGTCAGCTATAAACAACAGTTTTATAATAATTAACATGATGACCCTATTTAAAAAGCACATTTCTGCATAGAACAAATTGTAAATTCTGTAGCTGGGAACAGGGAAATTCACACTCACACAATGAAAGACTACCTCAGGAACACTGAAAAGGACTAGAACTAATGAGAGAAACCCAGATGAATACGAGCTTGTACAGCTGCCGCAAGGACATGCGTGTCAGATAACATTTAACCATTGGACTAGTGAGTAGGACTAGGCAAGTGGAATTATTTTTGGGTATGTCATTATCAGTCCAGTGCTGGAAGTTTTTGTATAGATTTGCAGGAGGCCATATATAAAAACCATATGGACATAATGAAAAATGTTCAGAAAGGAACTACAATACTGTCATGAGAAATAAAAAACCCACTTTATAATGAGACACTCAAGAAGCTCGACCTAACTTAGTTTTTTTAAGAAAAGAGAAAGTGGAATGATTTTGACTAAATAAGGAAAAGACTTTTGGTCCTTTAGAAAATCTGGCTGTGCTCCTTTAGAACACTAGAAAGAGAGAAAATGAGGCCCAGTGGATGAAATCTGATGGTAGCCAAATTTGTTAGAGAAATAAGATAGATATGATGGAGAGATAGGAGAGACCTGGTAGATTCACTGTTACTTGAAATCTGTAAACAAACTCTAAGACTGGGTTTCATACCAGCAAAACAGTACCAGCAACAGAGATCTCTCCATCTGTCCTGACTGGCTGGGCTCTCTGGTAGGATGTGATTCACTTCAACCTACAGTAACTGTCTAAACTGTTAGGTGACTCATATCCCCAAACTATTTTTGTTTCTACACTGTCCATACATGGAATGTAGGGTGACTAATTCAAATGTGGCTATCTACACAGTAGATAAGCAAAGTTAGATGAAATTAATCCTAATCTGAATGGTTTACTGTAAAATCTGCTGTACCTCAAAGAGATGCTATGAATCATAGAATGGTTTGGGTTGGAAGGGACCTGGAAGATCATCTTGTTCCAACCCCCTGCCATGGGGAGGGACACCTGCCACTGGACCACTCAAAGCCCCATCCAGCCTGGCCTTGAACACTTCCAGGGATGGGGCATCCACAACTTCCTTGGGCAACCTCCTCCAGTGTCTCACCACCCTCACAGAAAAGAACTTCTTCCTAATATCTAAACTAGATCTCCCCTCTTTCAGTGTAAAACCACTACCCCTTGTCCTATTGCTCCACTCCCTGACAAAGAGTCCCTCCTCATCTCTCCTACAGGCCCCCTTTAGGTACTGGAAGGCTGCTTTGAAATTGATGTAGAAATTACCACGTAATGCTTTCTTGCCTGCTTTAGACATGAAGTCAATCTAGAAAATCTTTTTGTACCCCGTGGTCTTAAAAATCTATTAACGCTAAAAAGACAGTTGCACTTCAAAATAAGTAACTTAAATACCATCTCCACAGTATCCTGGACCTACTGTGAGGCATCTGGAAATGGCCATTCTCAGACCTCAGGGACAATGTAACTATTAGTTAGACGTGAATACGTTCACAAATATTTTTTAACCAAAAAGCATACAATCTTTAACCTAAGACAACAAAATAAAACTTTTACAGAGATTAATCTAAATGTTGAACTAAATACATTAAACAGCATCAGCCCTAGGACTAAATACCAGTTATTATCATGCATCTGTGAATCCACCTTGTTCTTGCAAATTTGAGGCAGAATTTTAGTGTAAGGAAATACACTGAGAAGGGGAGTTTTTTCTTCATCAGTCCTAGAATATTCTAACAGAGACACCTGAGGGAAAGAAAGGAAAACACTGTGTTAAGTATATAATATAACTAGACATAGTATACGTACTTCACAGCTTAGCATATAGTAAATGGCATAAAAATCCTGCTATTCTTGGAAGGAGAAGGTGACATATTGCTATACATAATAATTCACAGTTCTAGTAAGTTTAATAATTTGCAAGACTCCTATAGATCTTCCACATATCAAATTTTTAGAGTTTTCAGTATATAAGAGAATGTAGATCTCATTAAAATGCTCCCTATTAACTATAGTCTGGCTTTTTGTGGAGATATTTATCTGGTTTTTTTTTTCAGAAAGATACGATCTTACTCAGCATATGAGCAACATCGTTTCACCGTGACTGTGCTGTGATCATTTTAGCCTAGCTAGATGGCATAACATACTCCGAGGGGCAATAAGGATTTTCTGCTTTGCTGTGAACCGAACTAACTAGACATTGTGGCTGGATGCCTAAGAAGCTCTGGAGAGGCACAGGTTTAGTGATATGTGTCACTCAACAGTTACCATGTCAACACACAGAGGTGACAGCAAAGAACACAGCAAAGTTAAAATTTTAATCGGATAAAAACCTAAGGAATAACAACAAAGAACCAGAGACTGGAACTGGTAGCTCTCATTATTTCCTTTTATATCTTAGTATGTATTGAAAACATTCATTGAAGCTTAATTGAGAGGCCAAACAGACAAGGCACCATCTTTTCAGATGCTTCCCGGGTGCGCTAATGGAGTTTTGTTTCCTATGCCGGTTTGTTGTTCAATTTATTTGAGAGGTATCTATTCAGATAGTACGCTGTTTGCCTGACTTTGACTTGTACAAAATATTAAATTTAGTTGTTAAATGATCACAGAAAAGCTTTTTAAAGCGACTTTTAAAGTCTCAAATTTGTAAGGTTTAACTCTGATGATTCTGACTGAGCACTCTAAATAACGTTAAAATGTATTGATTCAAAGGGAATAAAGAACAGAGAGAAACATTTGTTCCAGAAGTTGGTTGGGCGATAGGAATGAATGAGAGACAGTAAAAGGGCTAAGAATTGGCTTTCTCACCAAAGCTCCAGCCAACACAGCTGCGCTGCTGCAAACGGGTACCTGCAGTAACAGACAGACTCCCAGTGTCTGTACACCCCCAAGGCTGGGAACCATCTCTGCTCCCACCCCTCATTCACTGCCGCCGAGACAGCAGAATTAAAGCCAGGGCTTGGTTTTTGCTATCTGGCCCAGGCCACCGCTAAATTCGTCAAGGGAAGCAAAAAAGAAATGAATTATGCCTCAGAGACGTCTCGGAGCAAAAATGCCACAGAGTTTATTCACTTGGTGAGGCTGTGACTACAAAAAAGAAGTGAAGGCCCCGTGAGAACAATGATGCCATACCATGATCATAAGGCTTCTTACATTGCAAGGGCCCTCGAATTCATAAGGGACCAGATTTGAAGCCTTTATAACTGTAGCCACGGTAAGAATGCTTTCCCAGGAATTTCAAGTGCTGGTATGTATCTTATGCCATGGGTTATGTGTGACTTCAAGATTGAGTATGTTGGGAGTGTGTTTATGTAAGATATTTATCTTTCCTAGACCTTTTCAGCTGGTTCCAGCTCCGGTTGAAGAACTGCAGTTTGCTTAAGCCTCTAATGCCTTCAAAAGTGGTGACACAGTGTCATGGTTTAGGCTGAACTGGCCAATTACAGGTGACAGATGCTCTCCCCTCACTTCTCGCTCTGAGGAGAAGAGGAGAGATAAAGAAATTTAGGAATTTAGAAGGAATAAGCTACTTTAATGAAATATTAATAATAAATAAAAAGAAAACAATGAAAATAGATACAATATATACAAAACCATATCAAGCTTCCAGGATGACATCACCAGCAGGCACTGGAGAAGTCCCAGACTGGATTCAGCAATGGATGGGAACTGGATTCCAGTTGTGGATGCCCCATCCCTGGAAGCATTCAGGACCAGGCTGGATGGGGCTTTGAGTAACCTGGTCCAGTGGGAGGTGTCCCTGCCCAGGGCAGGGGGTTTGGAACTCGATTATCTTTAAGGTCCCTTCCAACTCTAACCATTCTATGATTCTATGATTCTCCTACAGTGGGCGGTTCTTCATTCCCATAGCCCCTGTTTTTGCCTTCTGCAACTTGGGCAGTGTGGTTAAAGCCCTTTCTGGTAAAGACCAAGGCAAGAAAGTCATTCAGTACCTCAGCCTTCTCCAGATCCTGGGTGACCAGGTGTCCTGTTTCCTTCCAGAGAGGGCCCACAACTTTCCTCGTCTTGACTTTGTCTCTGACACACTTAGAGAAGTTTTTCTTGTTGTCCCTGATGTCCCTGCCAGATTTAATTCTGTCTGGGCTTTAGCCTGCCTGATCTGGTTCCTGGCCGCTTGAACAGTTTCTCTGTATTCCTCCCAGTCTACTTGTCCTTGCTTCCACCCTCTGTAGGCCTCCTTTTTGCTTTTTAGCTTGTCCAGGAGCTCCTTGTTCATCCATGCAGGCCTCCTGGCTTTTTTGCCTGACTTCTTCTTTCTTGGGATGCACTGCTCCTGAACTTGGAGGAGGTGATCCTTGAATACTAACCATCTTTCTTGGGCCCTATCGTCATGCCCAGCTTCAGTTTCTCTCTTCTCTCTTTTATGGCTTCGAAGGTTGACAGTGGATTGGTCTCATTCATCTCTGTCAGCATCTCCTCCCGCCCTAACTATTTTATCTTGGTATTGTTGTCTCCATCTGCCTTTTTTTCAGGTACTCTCCCAAGGGAAGATGGACTGAGCTACAGCACGTCTGTCCCCCTGTTGGGGCGTGATGACTTGGGTAATTCAGAAAGCTATATGGTCTTTTGCTAGAAATGGACATCTACACATTTCTTCTCCCTTTACATGCCAAACTAATAATCACAGAGCTCTCGCTGGTTCTGGACCAGCCGCCAACCCAAAGGTTAGCATGAAGAGTACTAATTTTGGGGGGAAGGGAGAAATCAGTTTTTCATAGGAGCTAATTCGACATACGACAACATGAGAAAAAGCCAGTATAAAACTTCTCCTGAACAGGAGTTAATATCTCCAAGTTATAAAAAGTAAAAAATCCAAACACTAAAATAAAAATTGAATGGCATGCTTTTTACATAACGCTGAAGTGCAGACAAAATCTGAGGTTACAAGAAAACTAAAAAAATCTTTTCCTCATCAAGAATCCTAGAGGCCTTTGAAAATGAGTGATTTAGTTAACTCTGCATATGCAGAAAACCTTCACAACTAATCAGTTCCAAGTAATGCTTTGGCCTTAATTCTTAGAAATTGAAGTTTAAAATTGTCCTATCTATTGTTCAATAATTCTAAAAGTTAGCCCTACTTATTAGACACATTTGTATACCATACTATTAAAATACATTAGACAAATTAGGAGAAAAGACACCAGACTCACCTCTATATTCTTTATTTGGTTATTATTCAACCAAAGTACATTCAGCTGTCTTAGGGCTTCCCTATTTTCAATCCTGGAAATTTAATTGCAATAAAGATAAAGCTTTTGCCAATTTCCACATTTTTGTAGACCATCTATTTTCTGCAATAGAAGAAGAGCTATTACTTTGCAGCACTGAACAACAAAATGTCACTCTCTTTTCTCAAGATGCTATTAACTTGCACAGAGAATTGTTAGGTAGTTCCAAATGGTTTGAGACCACACACCCTGCGCAGAATTACGCTGATTTAGAAAGCTATTCAATTAAGACAACAACGAAAAAAAGTAGCAGCTACAACGGTTCACAGTAAATAATTATATGTTTTTAAATACAATGCTGTTTTCATTAAAATGTCTTCAGTCTAACCAATTTCCTGGAAAAGGTTTCTATGTAATTATTCTAGTTTTAAAAAATATGTTTCTAACTGCATTCAGCAACCCGCAGCTCTCTGAGCAACAGGTATCGTAGGTGTGAAATATTTTGAATACCTTGTCCAATGAGAATGACAGTAGTTATATTTGGGAAAGATTTCATGCCTACAATTCTGGGATAACCTGAGAAAAACACTTCCAGTGTTGCTGGTTTTAGTCCCTCTTGATCAATGTTCTCCTAGGACAATCCGTTACATGTGTACTGGAAATGAAAAGCAACTATTATTCTCCTTCTGTCCATGCTGTAAAAAATACATTATGCAGTAGTATGTCTTATTGCCATTACAGTAAAGTAGAGATAGCTGATTAACACCAGTTGTGTCTTTTAAACCTTCCTCTGCAGTAAAATGTATTTGCAATTTTGGTCATGTTCAGCACATAGAGCCTAAGTGGCTTTCTTCTGCTTCCAAATCACATTTGCAAAGTATTACGGGTGCTTCATATCCCACCTCAGAAGGCATCTTCAATTTGAAACAAAATAATTTTAAATTTTGCTACTTTTAATGAAAATTAAAACCTGGAAATCCATAACTTTATCTATAAGATGGTGTATTTATGCATATACATACACACACATACATAAACATACATACAGGTATGAGGATAGACGGTGTGCTTTGTCACTCTTGTAGTTTTCCACTTCTGGAGTGGCTGTATCAAGTAAAAATTATTAAAAAATCTTTTGGCCAGGAAAAATTAAAGAGGTTACATGGAATTTCACTAAGGGTGAGATTCAATTTCAGATGAAGACGCAAAGCAACAGGTACCCACACATGTGCTTCTTGCCTAAGCTCTCATGTTAGTCAAGAGATTTAACCAATGAAGCCAAAGGATCCTGGAAGGCCATTCAGATGACCTGACAGGAGGAGTTTACATTACACTAAATTGACTTTTTCTATAGGATCCCTTGACTGTATTGGCTGAAAATGGAATTCAGAATATCCATTGCTGTTTCAGAGACCTTAAAAGTATCCTTCAGCAGCTGTTCCAGTAGGGTGCAGTTTTCTGTATCTCCTCACAGATATGTGGGGTGTCTTTGTCACGGAGACTTACAAGAAATCAAACGTGGCAGATGATAAACTCAAAATAAACTTTATTCTATCCAAAACTGTTTAAGACTCCAACATACATTAATAATCTAACTTAAGAATATGTGCAGTCACTCACCTAGCATGGCGAGGGCTCTCAGCCTCCAGGAGTTCTCATGGGTGGTGACCCAAACTATGGAGGAGAATCCTTAACTGCAAACTCACTGCTCTGAGAAGGACCGACCCAATTTGCCCTCCATTTATACTCCAGTTGAATCTGATCTGTGGTCATACATGGTTATGTTAGTCCTCGCTGAGTGAGGGCCTTAACTTCCTTGCCTGTAGTGCCAGGTGGATTGGGCAGCCTCAACCCCAAATTGCAACTTCTAGATGTTCAAGAAGTGTTGGTCCTCCCCAGGTGCAGCTGCCACAATCTCAGATACCTTGAGGCAAGTAAAATGGCACCAGACAGTTATATATCTCTGCAACCGAATCCTATACTTGATTTCCACTGACTGTAATGAGAGCCATGAGATTTCCAACAAGTTTGGAAAGATGTAAATTCCTAACAGACTGAGTTCCTGAACCTGTGTTTCTAGTGGAATCACAACAGCGATTACAATAGAAGCAAGCTGAAATTCCCTTGCATACCTTGATTTATTACTTTTTTAATTAACTTTTTTAGGTTCTAAAGGTCCAGAAAGTAATATAAGATATTCAGACCACCTTCATAAGGAAGGGCGAGGAATTGCACCCACTTACCCTTGTACGGGACTCAGTATATTGTAGTCGCACAAAGCATAAAGATGGGGTAAAACTCAACCAGGCCGAGCTCATAATTAATCGAAAACTTCAATAAAAGCCCTTCTGCATGCATGAAAAAAATGTATCCAATATAATTGAGAGCATAAAAACCTCTGCTACATTTTTTTTAAGCAATCATGGAGCTACTACAGTTAATCTTTAGAATTATCAAACACTTAGTAGTAGTAAGGGTATCGTTGTTGCAGCAGCTCTTTTTTTTTCCTTTCCAAAGCACTTAGGCAGTTTATTAACCACAGCGTGCACAAACTACAGCCTTAGTGTACTACATCCCTGCTGCTTTTTAATTTCTGCCACTGTATTTACTGACACCCAGCCCCGCTAGCAAGTAATTTAGTACAAGAAATGACGAATATGTATTTCCACATACAACAGCTAAGGAAATTAGACCTGGATTAGATTTGGGTGGATGTCTGCTCCTCTAGGCTCCATAGGGGAGCTCAGGGAATTGTTCTACCTTGCCTAGGAGGGGCACGGCTTTGTCAGCACCTCTTCTGGAACGCTGCCGCCACAGAGAGCTTCCATAGAACGTCTTCCCACAGAGTAATGCCACCTAATTCTCTGTTCCTCAGCCTAAAGAGGGCTGAGCCCTCAGAGCTCCCGCTGACCCGGCACCCAGGCCCGGAGTGCCGCCGGCTGTGGCGGGGACAGCCTCGTCCCGCCCACCGGCGGGATGAGAGCCAATCGGAGGCGAGTGACGGCCCCGTGACCAGGGCNGCCAGGAGTCTGACAGCGACGCGCTAGAGACCTCCCCCATCCATTTGCCGGGCACCTGGCCCAGCGCTGGTGATTAATTGGAGCTGCATGGCTTTTCCTCTTGCTGTGTGAGTGCGTGGGCTGGTGGAGCGTTGCTGATAAACTGGTTTGTGAAGTGTCAAAAAAAATGAGAGTTTTATTCTGGCTTGTGTATCTCCCTTGGTGAGGGAGGGTGTCCTGTCTGCGCAGCGGTTTATCTTCAGGGGGCAATGTAGGCCGGCTAGGCCAGACTGCGGCACAGAAGCTTACTGTGGCTTTGCTTAAAGCAATTAGAAATAGGAGTGTGAGATAAAATAGGCCATTCTTAAACCAAAAGGACCACGTCAGGGCCTGGAGAATAAGTCTAATGAAGAGCGATGGAAGGAGCTGGGACTGTTTAGTTTGAGGAAGAGGAGGCTGAGTGAGGGGAGACCTCATCACTCTCTACAGCTCCTTGAGAGGACAGTGTAGAGAGGTTGGTGCTGGTCTCTTCTCACAGGTCATTAGCCATAGAACAAGAGGGAATGGCTTCAAGCTGCAACAGGGTAGGTTTAGAGTGGCCATTAGGAAAGAATTCATCACAGAAAGAGTGGTCAGACCCTGGAATAGGCTGCCCAGGGAGGGGGTTGAGTCCCCATCCCCGAATGTGTTGAAGAGTCATTTAGGTGTGGGGTTGGGGGATGTGGTGTAGGGGAGAACTTTGTGGAGTGGGGTTGATGGTTGGACTCGATGATCCTGAGGGTCTTTTCCGACCTGAGAGAGTCTATGATTCTACGTTTACTGAACCATTTGCACTAGATTATAATTGTTCTTAAATTGACAAAATTAAATGACCATGTTTATTTTTTTTGCATGCAGAACATGCAAAAATACATTTTGCGTGTAGAACATTTTCTAGTGGTAGAATTGCTCAGCAGAAAATGGGATCTTCACTGAAACAATTGTTATCAAAGATGTCTGACTTGGGAGTAAGGAGGTGAAATTTATTGAAAATTGCAAAGATTTCTATTAAATTCTTTCCATTAAATTTCTGTGATGTCTCTTAGCATTTTTAATGGAGAGGGAGAAAAGTTATTCAAGTAGCTTCTCCAGTTTTACCAAGATGGATCAATCGGTCTGTAGCTCCTTACTTGCACTGGTTTTTTATATCACCAGATGTCACTCCAAGTCCACATAAGAAATAGAGCTTCCATTTATTTCTACATTGTAAAAGACGTTCTGGTTTGTTCTTAAACTTCCCTATCCATAGGTGCTGCATTTCACTTGCCCAAAGACAAATACATATATATATATATATATATATATGCATATACTGCTTCTTTTAGCAGAAGTCTGTAACAAGGTAAGTCTATGACTCCAAATATGCTTGCCTGAATTAACATATCACAAGTATGTAATGGAGCAATTTGAAATTAAAAAGGGGATGTTAGTTCTCTGAAAACTGTGCACACTTTCTGATTCAAGGAAAAAACCAAACCAGTCATCTACTCTGAGCCTTTTTCAGAGGAATTTTTATGTAATGTTGCATCAGGGAAGTGTGTTCTCTTCCTTAAAGAAAGGGTCTTGTTTAGCAAATGACTCCTTTCCTTTCTCATTGACAAAGAATCTTAGGGGCAGCCTTCTCACTAAATTAGTTTAGGCAGCTGGTACCATTTTGTGACCTGTTTGATGTGTTTTAAACAGTAGTTGAATGAGCAAGCATTAAAACTGGACGTTGCATCTAAATTTAGATATTCATCAGTACTATCCGTAGCAAAATGCAACTGCTTTTGTTTCTGAGTCTCCAAAGGAATGACTCATTATTGGCAGTGAGGAAAGCCAAATGATCTAATTTGGGCATAGGGACTTCTGTTTGACTGGAAAACACTCCTCTCTTACCAGAAGGGAATTATTGTAAAAATCAACATTTTTGTGAAACACTTTGGTCCTTTCTAGGAAAGTCTGTGTGCATAATACCCCTAATCTCTTCAACTGCAGCAAACATGCAGGGTAGCATTATAATCATTGTCAGCTCATTAAGGACTAGCTAATTTTACTGCTAGATAATCTTGTGTTGGTTTATAAAGCTGTTAAAATGTATATTTTCATGTACAGTATTTAAAAAATGTCTGGCAGCAGTTGCTAGGTTTCTCTTTTAATGTAAAGTATTTTCAAACCTATCACTGAATTAATCATTTCAAGTGTGTTATCTTTCACCTGCTGTGGCACATTCTGCTCTAATTCTGCAAAAGCCTTTTAGTATAATTTGAAATCATTTCATAGTGTAGTCAAAGCAACTCTTTTAAGTGCTGATGGTGCTTTGCTACTGTATATTTACTTTTGGAATTGTCCTTGTACTTTTGCTGACTTCTGTAGAAGCTTTTCAAACTGTGGTTCTTCAGATTCTCATAGATCACTGTGCAGCAGAGGCATGTGTTTCTGCCTCTGCCTTTTACTGATGTTGACCTTTTTATAGGCTAGTAAATTTGCTAGATTTGGCTTCACTGGTGTTGCTAAACAGTCATCATTGTATTTCTGGAAGAGTTTCCTCCTTAAAAAAAAATACTGTTTGTAATCTATGGGCAGCTTTTTTTCTGCTTTGTATCACTGGAATATTTCTGACTTTCACTGTGTCATTAATTAATCCAAGTGCTTCCGGTGTCATCTCTGCAAACCTATGCATATTTAGTTGAAAGGTCAGAATAAGTGGCAAGAAGCAGGGATGATAGACCTCATGTAAATGATTAAGAGATATTGCATTTTAGAAACTAGGCTATCTATGTCTTTTCATTAATTAAACACTTTAACTAGCTTTTACTATCCGGTAAGATATATGAGATAGGCTTTGGCTTTTTTTTTCCCTAATAATTTTAGCAGTATAAATATTCTGATGTGAGACGTGGCTATGTCTTTGAGGTATTTAAAAGAATAGATTTCTCATTAAGCACCTGGGAAATGCCACTCCTTCAGCTGTGATTGGAAGCAGTTAGGTTAGCAGGATAAGCACGGGCAGTAGTTGGAAACGTGATCTAGTTACGTTGATGTCTCCACTTCATCATGCAGAGTCCATGCTCCCACTGAGGTCAAGAAAAATATCGCTGAAACAGGACTGAGGAAGGCTTCTAAGGTTTGACCCAGCACTGGTGATGCATAAAGTGTGTTTACAAGAGTCCCATGAGCGCATGTGTGGCAAGGGGAGAAGAGCACTTGCTTACCTTTGGCACTGCCAAAAATAGCGCCAATGCCAAATTCAGGGAGCGTTCTGGCATCTAGCCCAAGCTGGTTACAACTTGATCTGCAGGATCGAGTGGGATAAAACTGTGTTGTCTCAAGTATGTCACTAGCGACAGACGGTTGTCACAGACAATCCACAATCATGACTTTAAAGGCATACGCATTAGTGTTTAATGTGAAATACCTCCTCGCTATCTGAGCTCTGGGTGGAAAAGGCCATTCCCAGCAGCTCCGGCTGCATCCTCGTGCCACAGAGTACATGATGCTGAATGTCAGTGGTGTGGGGCCCTGCTCTCTCTGCTGCTCACCTGATTTCACAGACCATTTTTCTGAAGTAAATGAACTAGACTGAAGCACATAGATGGACATGTATGTCCGTGCTTGGTAATTTTGCATGGTATTAGATCATCTAAATTGCCGTATTTTCTCGTTGCTTTGGATGACAGGCCATAAAAATAGAGGAGTGAACTCAGGTGAGCACTGGGCATCTACTTGAAATTCCCTGTGGAACGGGACAAGTGGCTTCTTATGTATCTGTTAATTCAGTATTCCTTCCTACATGGTATTATCTCAGATGATTTTGTCTTGGGGGATAGCTGTTGAAAGTCTTCTGCAGGGAGATTAAAAAACAAGAATAAACAATCCCAAACCCAACAGAACTTCATTAGTGCTTTTAAAAAACATAGATATTACTTATAGACTATTTTATGATTACGGTAACTTCTTCTGCCAGCTCTGGGCTGGATGACATGCTAACAGACAGAGATGAGCTCAGCATTGATCTATAAATTAGCAGTTGCCTAGTGACTCATGCTCCTGGCACACTTGCTTTATGCAAACAGAAAATAGCACTATGCAGTAATGGATATGTGCCAATTTTTTGTTAGGGTCACTGTCCTAGAGCTTTCGGCAATTTTTGACATAAATTTTGACAGGGAGTATAACTTGAAAATGGGAAATGCCAATGAAAGCAAGGAATTGTCCAGAAACCATCAGCAAGGTACCCACAAAAGAATGCTGCTATAAACACACTGCAATGAGGAAAATAAAAAAAAAAAAGAGCCAAAAAAAAAAATCTGGCCCCAAAAATATGAAAATCAGTAATGCAGCATAAAATGAATTTGCAGGCTGCGTATTAAATGGATTAGAAATTGGCTTAAAAGCAGATCTCAAAATAGGAAGAAATAATTGCCATGATTATTAACCAGTTTAATGAAGCTGTCTAATCATTTTCTTGGCCATCCAAATGGTAACATAGGTTTCTGCCAGTTAGATCTGCAGGTGGCACAGGCTCATTGAGTAGTAAGTAATGAGGTTACACCTACAAAATGATTTGAATCACCTAATTAAATGGTCATAGTCCAGCAATATGCACTTCAATACAGCTAAATGCAGGCCGACATACTGGGGCTATATGGGCTGCAGCCACATGGTAGGTAGTGCTGTCTTGAAATGCTTCGGCCCGGGAAGAGTCATCCATAGTAAACTACTTCAGCCTGAGCTACAACTGCAGTGCTTTAATTAAATTAACCAACATGATTATGGATTTATCAAGACGAACACAGAGAATGAGACAGAGCAGGGATTTTTCTTTTGTATGTGGCACTGATAAAACAGCTCCTGTAAAGGTGTGTTCATCTCATGTGCCTTCAGCCCAGAGAAGGAGGCCACAAGCTTAGCCATAGACTGGAAACCAAACCTGATGATGCACTGCTAACAGACCCTCACTCATGAAAGGGAGGTTGAAACTGAACTGAATAGTAGTATGTAGATAGCTACGGAATATTACAGCTGATAGCTGAGGGCTTTTGGGTCTGACAGGAAAAGGCGCAACAATATCCAGCCACTGAAATTTTAAGTTGAACAATGTATTGTAGCATGCATGTCATGTCTTGTCAGCTTTAGTGAGGGTAGCCTTGTTGCAATGCTGAATTCTGCAGCATTCATCTCAGCGGGATCTGAGTTAGGTTAGAAATCGGCACCTGTGAAACTTCATCCTGATCTTTTCCTGGGCAATCTTGAAAAAGGAGTTGCAAGATTAGCTTTTTATTCATTTCAACTTTATCCTTCCTTGTGATCTATCAATAATATCCAAAGCCATTAAGCTTCTTAAATTTTCCTATCTACATTTTTCAATGCTTGCGAATAGTAAGTAATTTCTCTAAGAGGGGGATCATTCTTCATGCTTTCTAAAAAGGATCTGCAGATATAGGAATTGTGTGCTTCTTGTTTTAGGGGTGAATATTTCCAATTTTTATGAGAATAAACTCTGCTCACACCAGTACTTTGAAAAACATCACCTTTTCCTGTCTCCATCCTTTTTGTCGTTCTTTTATCTCTATGCATCAGGAGCCTGAACAATCTCCGTTGAGACAGAAGTAAATCTGTCACGGGACATGGTGTCATTACAGGTTTGTGAAGTCACAGGGGCAGTAGTTATTGTTGTAATCTGTGTGTGTATGCTGTAGCTCCGCTGAATCCCATGGAATGATGGTAGTTTTGTGCCTGCTGAAAGCCAGATCTGTTTTATGGCCATATTCTTGCCTGCTATTGGCAAGGCACAGGGCGTTAAACCCACGCCAGAGTGTGTGTGAAAGAATCGCTTCATCCTTACAAACCATATTTCCCAGAACCTGGTTATATTGAGATCAGGAAAGTGGTAGGGAGAAGCAAACAAAAATATTCAAGAGCGTTCTTGAGCATATTCGGCAGTCATAGTGTAATGTCAGTCACCAGAGGTCTCTAGGAAACATGAAGCAGCACAGAAGTAGCATTGGAACATTTTGCGCAGTATCTGAGGCAAAAGAATTGCACTTGAAAGCAACAATGAAATGCAGTGAGGAATTTTTACCTGCTTTGCTTTTCTTGCATTTTCCCATGGTGACTAGCATATCTCTTGTCTCTGAGGCACAATGGAAATTGAAAACCTGCTGGACTGGAACAAGTGCAGTCAGCTTTCCAGGATGAAACAGTACCTTAATTGGTCTGTCTGAATGGATGAAAAAGGGCCAAGCCCAACCATCCCAGTCTGAGAGATATAATGAGAAAAACATCATTTTTATTAAGAGACCTAGTAACATAATTCACAGAACAAGGATGCTGTAAGACTTATGTATCAAAAACATTGTTTTAAGCATGTAATGGATTTCCTACATGAAATAATTAAAAAAATTAAATAATTATTTCTCTTGTATTTCTTTTGTTCATCAAACTTTTTTTTTTTTTCCTGAATTGCAGAAACAAGACTAGTAAGCACCTTGAGAAGTCACCTAATTCACCCCTTTGTTCCAAGGAAGAATGGACTTTTTCCAAACCTCACTGTGTACTGTTTCTGTAACCTGTTTTTGAAAGCCTCTGGTAAAGGAAATTCCAAAACCAAAGACTAATGGAAATGTTAATCCCAATAAGCAGAGAAGGTTCGTGAGTGATATGCTCAATGGTACTTCGATATTACATCGCCTTTTAGATTTTGCTGTAGGAAAGCAAGAACCTGCAATTTTTTAAGGCTCAGCTGGCTATGTCAGGAGCTTCCATCATTTCTCTGAACTGTTCGTGCATGTTTATAACCCTTTATGTTACATAAGGAATACATTTCTTGTTGAAATTTGTGAACTGAGGGTTGATAGCAGGAAATGGAATGAGTATGCTTTTGACTTATTATTGTGATAAAGGGGAAACTCCTCAATTTATAGTTTTGAACAGTTTAATGTATCACAAGCCTCCAAAACATAGGTATCACCAACACTACTGAGAGAAATTCTCTTCTTGGTTGTACTGGCTGGAAATTCTCTACTGAGACCCACACCCATGATTTACCCCATTTTGGGAAAAAATGTTGACTGGCACTAGGCCATGTGTGGTTTTTGCTTTCTTTGTTTTTTTGGGGTTTTTTATTTATTTTGCTGTTTGTTGGGGCTGATGTTTATTTCTTGTTGTTTTACCAGTTGCATTTAAAAGAGCAAGGAGATCCAGGTGTTACTCTTACTGATGATTGCAGACATTGTAAGATGAGGGTCTGGAAATGGTGTACACAGGAAATTTTCAACATCAGATATCACAGAACCGATAGAACCAACTTTTTCTCATCAGAAAAAGAGAAAGACACATTCTTCACTTCAAAAATGAAATGATGGAGTGTCCTGAGCTGATAGTATCAGGTGCTTTACTTCTTGCAGAAAGGATGTAATGTGGCCCCCCAGAATGTTGGTTGTGGTACTGCATCATGTTCTTGACCCCATCTTGGGTCAGCTGTGATTCAAATGATTTCTTTTACTGAGCTAAACTCCTCATAAGAAGCTCACTAGAACAACAGCAGCAAAGGCTGGGTTGCTATCTACAGCAACGCACGTGTGCCAGCAGAAAAAGTGCTTTCTGGGATTAGGAGGGAAAGCAGACATAATGAAGACTTGTTTCTTTATTGTGCTTCCCACAGACCAAATTTATTCCAACAGATGAATAAAAGACGGAAAGATATGCTAATTAGCAGCCTTTTTAATGAAGCTGCATTCAGGATCTAATTAGCCTTCTAGATAAGGCTTACGTTGTCTGTGCTTTCAAAGACAAAGGTGGCCAAGTTTCTGTTTCTCCAACGGCTATGTTTATGTATTTCAAATGCTTGAAGACAACTGCTTCAGATTAATTAATATTTATTTATATGGTCTGTATATACCCTCTAGATGATGAGAGCCCTCTTTCAGTACAGCTCCAAGGAATTACACAGCACAATAGATTCTGCAAAGACAAAGAAGGTAAAGGGAGCCTGAACGTTGAAAGTCATGGGTAAGACCATTATAGCAGAGTGGTGGAGAACAGTCATGGCTGTGAGACAATAAACAGAGGGAGAATAAAATAGGAGGAGTCTGGGGGGAGTAAGAGGAGAAAAGGCAAAAGAAATAGGCAACACCTAATTTCTTTGCGTACAGTTTGTATGTTGAAAGAAGAAAACAGAAAATAGTTCACGGCAAAAAAGGATGAAAGGAAAAGAGAAATCTAGAGAAAAGTGTAAAAAAATAACTAGTTAGATAAAATTGGGTATGAGGATAAGATAACTTACTGGGAAATATATGTGAGTAGTTGTTTGTATCGTATCTCTGTAGATTTGGGGGAAAAAGATACATAAGATAAATAGTTGTGCTGGAAGAAGTTGAGACATAACGGTCTGCTGTTCACAGCCCAATGCACTGGATTTACTACCAGTACTTTTAAAAATTCAAAGCCATGCTGGAAAGTAGTTTCTTCCCAATTTTCATGCTGCAATTTGTAACAATTAAGATGTTTGAAAACAATTAGGAAAACCATGAAGGAGGCTGAAAAGCTAGTACAGGGCCAAACTTGTACTAAATTTTACATCAAGCTTAACTTCAGAAATACTCAGATAGTTAAAGATAATGGGATGCTAAAATGTTCACTGATTCATGATGTCAATGAATAAAGCCACAGAGGAAGTGTATGGTACCACCACTATAATGGTGGTAGCATGTAATGAATAAAGCCTGGAGGGCTGTCTTAGCATGGTTGAAAGACAAGCTCTGAGCCTCAAGACTACAGAAGTAGAGGACAGAGGTTAATTAATTTGTTACTGTTATTTGGATTTTTTACTGGTCAACCACAAAGGATGCATTAAAAAGGCAACCCCATACCCCAGCAGCTTCTCACGGTGCGACAGACCTACAACTGTGGTGCCACAGAGGTAATAAAGACAGGCTTGGGCAGCAACTTTTCTCTTCCAAAACGTCCTCACATTTTGAGGGAAATACTGAACGAAATAGAGGGGAAAGAATGAGAAAGATGTTAAATTTCGTGATGATAATGAAATATTGGACTAGCATTGGGTTAGACTGATTCTCTCTTGCAAGGCAGATTTGATTACTTTTATAATAGAATTATAAAATGTAATGGAATGAGGGAATCTAAAATCTGCCTTGTATTTGATGGAACGTGTATTTGAAAAAGATACCTCTCAAAACTTAATTCAAGGGGATTTAGGTGGGAAACTGTCATTGTCAGAGTGGTAACATCTGTAAAAGATCGTATAGTGAAACTGGCCATTGATCAAGTAAAGTCTTCAGCTTTCCAATAAACCAAAGAAATCTCAGTTTACTGTTTTGACAGGTATTACTGAAAGTATAATATAGCACTGCCTCCATCAAATCAGTTACAGAAGGATCAGGAGTATGCAGATAAATGCTGCTTCTGCTGCAGGGGAAGAAATAGCCACGCTGATTTTCTTACCCAGATACATCCTGTGAGAGGAAGCGTCAAGCACAGTCCACGCTGTCTTGATCTGTTCCACTGAAAGTTATGGCAAAATTAATCTGCCTGCATGACATGTGTCCCTGAGGACTCTTTATGAGATGATGGTGCGAGAGACAAACCAGAAGCTGGCAATGTGTGGATGGGGAAGCAGCAGCGTGCAGCGTGCTCCTAAATTCTGGTTCAATGGTTTAAAAAATTCACTGCTCGCTGACTGCAGTGAGCTTTGGCACTGGCAGTACACTTGGCAAAACCAGTTTCTGCTTTCTGTCCCTTTCTAATGCCTCTAGACTTTCAGTCACCAAAAGAGGTATCAGAGGTCCAAGTTGGGTGGAAGCCAGGCAGAAAGCAACAACTTCTTTTAGCATTAGTTTACACAGTATTCTCAGTCTCTAGTTTTTCTGGGGTTGCAGCTGGCCTCAAAGGATGGTTACGTGGTTTAGATCCTGTTGCCCCTCTGCCTACTGTTTCACCAGAAGAGGAGGAGATGGGCCAAAATTCTGTTAAGAGAGTTGGTAAAAAATCAAGGCCGCCTCTCCAGTTGTTGGGACCTGCCTGCAAAGCTGCAAACCCTAATCTCCAGCCTCTCCCACAGGACCCAAGTATCACTAGATAGAATCAGCGAGAGGTGGTCTTCACCCTTTTGTGAAAAAAGGAGTTCTGCCACTCGCCATGCCACCAGAGAAGGATGAATGCAGCAAGGGTCAAGTTAGCAGGCATGGAGATGCTTCATGCGTACCTAAGTTTAGGGTTCATGTGATGTGTGTCCTTGTTTGCTGTGCGTGTGTGATGTGGTCTCTCCACACAGCATGCAGTCCAGCCAGGATGTGGCAGTCCTTGCGGTGCAGGAGCAATGACTGCAGCACATACAGAGGGATGTTTCTGGTGCTGGGAAGTCAGGGTCTGAAGCAGGCTGATGCCACCGTGCTTCCTAAAGGGCAGAGTTTCCAAAACCAGAGGACACAAATGGCTAAAATTATCTCTGTCACAGCAAGGTTCTGGAGCAGAGATTTAGTGCCATGAGAAGAATTAGCAAGCTGGGCATGAGGGAGGGAAAGAGGGGGGAAGCTTAATGAGCTGAGGGGCAGGAGAGTGGGAAATGATGGCTGAAAAGAGGGGACACAGGAGGCATAGTGTTCAATGGATGTGTCTTCCCAGTAATGTTCAGGGAGGACATGTGGTGCTACTCATAAATGATGTGGAAAATGGAGAACACTGGTGTAAGAAGGATTACAAATGATGCAGAATTACTCAGGTTAGTAAAAACAAAAGCTCGTTGCAAAAGGGACCTCATAAAATACGAGCAACTGGATGATGAAACAGTAGATGAAACTCCATAGCGATAACTGCAAACTGCTGCACATGAGGGAAAATAGCTGTGACTACAAACATGCACCAATGAGCTCTAAATTAGCTATCACATCTCAGGAAAAAAAGATCTCAGAGTCAATGAAAAGATCAGTTTTGTGTTTGGGAGCAATGAAAACATCAGGCAAAAAGTTACAAACCACTAACTAAGTGGGGGCGGCAATAAAACATCACACCGCAGCAGCAAATCCCTAGTGTACCCACACCTTACACTGTGCACACCGTTTGGTCTCTTCCCAGTTCCTCATTCACAAAGTTTTTTTAAAAAATATAACTAGAAAATGCTCAGGGGAGCACTTAATGACCGGCAACGTGCAATAATTTCCATAGGAGGAAAGTCTAAATAGAAGTGCTCCCCCTGGGAATCAGATGACTAAATCACAGAGGTATATGAAATATATAGTTATGTATAAAAATATGAAAAATACACCACACAGGTGCCCTGGAGATGTAAATATGGAACAATAGCCATTCTTTCATACTATAGAAGCACATCATGAAATTGTCAGGCAGGTTCAGAACAAACAAAAGGAAGCATTTCTTTGAGCAGCCTATAATTAAATTGTGGAACTCATTGCTACAGGATGTCATGGAAGCTGAAAGCATAAACGAATTGAAAATGTAATTAGACAAATTTATGGATATACCTCCATCAAAGGTTGTTAAAAAGAAGGATGTGGTTTCAGTATCTGCCTCAGGAAATCTTTCAGGAAAGATTGCAGGAAATTTGCAAGGATGTATTGAGGAAGGAGGGTTTCGCTCCTGGTTACCCTCTCTGTGTGCACTTTCTCTAACCAGCTGCAATCCTTTGACTTCACCCATTATGGCTGTTTGAAATTCTTACTTTATTTTCTTTCTTCTTTCCCTTTATCTGTCTTTAGTTTTTATAACCAAGTCATTGGATCCGCTAAGACTCCCAGCAGCACAGCTCCTGGCTGACCAGACTTTACAACCCTTTTTGACTCCTGGGAGCGTTGGACAGTTTAGCCATGTCTTGTCCTGATGCTCGGTGCCTGGCAAAACGGGGAGAATTTTTATTTAGCTCCTGGGTACAAGAGCCGTAGAATTTGTTTTCCTTGATGTGTCCTGGAAAAGCTTTTGAAGACACTGCTCGGCCAGTGTGGGCAGTTGTCTGAGGCACACAACAGACTGGCGTTACAGTTCTAATTAATGGTGGTGTGCTCCTGGAATGGCTGTGTTAGTGCACAGTGACAATAGTTAGTCAGTTGAGCTAGGCTGAAAAAATCTGCATTAGAGCTACCCTTCATGGATGAATTTCCATTATCTAAAAGAGAACTTAAAGGCACAGTTCTAAAATATGTAAACGATCCAGCTCAGGAACGGGATGCACACACCAATTGGGGACAAAAAAGAGCAGCCAGGAAATGGAATTTGGAAATTAGCTTTATAAAAAGAGCTCTCTCTTGTAAGCTGATACATCTGGGAATTGCCCTGCCCCTCCTCCTCCTCCTCCCCATATTCCTGTTCTCAGTTGCAAGTCGAGATGTTAGTGAGTACATAGAAAAGCAGAGGTTAAGTGAACAGTAGCAGGAAAATGAAATGGCGGTGGTATATTGAAATGGAAATGGGGATGGTCAATTTGATCTGCATATACAGAGGCATCACGTTGTGAAGTCTCTTTTGATGTAACCGCAGTAAAATTACATCTACAACACTGCAGCTAGTAGCAGAAGACTGCTGATAAAAAAAAACATACATAACAATGTACACAGATTTTAAAACCTGCAGCAAAATGAAAATAGAGAGTGACTTTTGGGAAGCTATGAATACATCAGCAAAGAAAACACCAGGGAGGGGGAAAGTTGTTTAAGCTAAAGTGCACTGTTGGCACAAAAGCAAATGGCTGTAAACTGGCCTTGAATACATTTAGGCTGGAAATTAGAAGAATTTGGCTAGTCCTAAGAGAAGGGAATTTTTGGAACAGCTTTCCAGTAGAAATAAGAGGGACAGAACGCTCTACCTTATTTTTAAATGACAGTGAACAGTTTATATGATATTGTTGCCTGAAATAGAAAAGGACTGTGCCTGGCAAGCCAGGAAGTCCCTTATATTTTTGTATTTTAAGCAATTCTATATTATTAGATGAAGGTAGATTTGAGAACATAACCATTTGAAGGACAGAGGGAGAAGAAATACTTTCTCGAGAAACTTCATGAGAGTGAAGTAGTTATGCAGTATTTACTCAAAGGAACTCATGGATGACTCATCATTTGGGTTGTCTAAAATAAGACCGAATAAAGCAGTACTTTCAAGATGCCCTGCAGTGGCTAGTGTAATGAACAAGGCAATCTTAATTGGTCCATCTTCATCACGAGTCATGTTACAGGGCCTTGAAGGTTCAAACACTGGAGCCCACCGACAAAGATGTGATACACAGGGGGATGGATTGTCTTTGGTAGATGCTGAATAGGAGGAAACAGTGACCAAAAATCATGGCTGTTGGACTGGTGACTCCCACCTCCTCGCCTCATCTTGCAGGCAAGTGGTGTCAGCTTTCCACATTGGTGGTATGAGCAGGGTCTACATCTTAGAGAGAAGCCCGCAGGGAGGTATACATTTCAAGAGGAGCTTCAGAACCATTGTTTCCAGCGATGCGGTTTAAAGTGTTACGAAAGAACCTCAGATTCTGAGCCCAGGTGGCTTGAAGAGAGTTCACATAATTAAGATACTAACCGTGGAAGTCGGCGCTTAAAAGATTAGACCTCAGGTATAAGGATTGGCCAGTGCAGACTACAAAATTAGCTTCTAATTTTAGTTTTACCTTTAAACAGTTTGCTTTTTCGCTCTGAAGATGGCTTTTTTTGAATATTAAGCTGCCATCTAATCTTGTGTTTCACTTTGGGAAAATAATGCTGTTAGAAACATTCGACAATCCCCTCTCCTCTTTCTCAGGCACATAGGAGGGTCTTCTGTCGTCTGAATGACAAACATATCACCGGGATTTCTGTTTAGAGCTGCTGGAACATTATTTTCAGGTCGATGGTGAAAGCGATCATATGGAGACTGGAACGTGGAAGATACAGTAGGGCAAAGATCAAAATGCTTTTCTCTTACAAGAAAGTCAGTGGTGCTTAGCTTTAGTGCATTTTTTAAATAATAGGCTGGATCCTTTGTAGAGTGTGACGGTGGCACTAGGCACAACACATGTTTTAGACGGTGCCATTATTACACCAACAGGAAATGGCTCCACAGTGGTGTTTTTAGTGAACCAGATCTTTAACAGAAAATGAAGCAATTCTAACTTAACTGATTGTCTGTTTGAATGGAAAATAAGCCATAGTAAACTGTATTTGGGAAATTAAGCTCTCCAAATGAGTTTTCTGATTTTAACTCAAAGTTTTGATTCTTTCCATTTTGACATCTGGTCCCGTGCATATCAGTACACGGTAATTTCATTGTCCTCAGAGAGATGTTTTAATCTGCCCCCTTGGCGTTTGCATTCTTTGATTAAATAAATATGCACTGGGGGTATTTAGTATCTGACCACTCCCACTTACACAACAGATGTCAAGCAGTTACCCTTTATTCTTAATATACAATCAAATTGCTAATAGCATTGACGTTCCAGGCTCTGTTCAAGACCGGTGGATGAATAATTAAAGTTAAAAAGACTTCAAGTTCTCACATTTCTTTTTCATTAACTCACTTGATGTAACTTTCAATACTGAGAATACCAGAGCTGGACAAAACCCTATCAGCAATACTTTCACCAACAAAGTACAAGTTCAGAATCATGAATTATCTCTTACAGATTCTCATGAACTGCTTCAGCTGGGAGATGGAAATGCAAATCCAGACTCCAAACCGCTATTTTGAGATAGTGTCATTTAAAATGTTTAATTTTCACACAAGTTATCACATTAACCCAAACTTATTATTACTTCAAAACTTATTTTATGTAAAATAGTGAACATTTAAAGATGCGGGAAAACCCCCATGCATCCATCATTAATAAACACAAAGGCAATTAAGCTAGTAGCTTAGTACAGCTGACAGTAGGAGATGGTGAGAAAGTTCTAAGAAGCCAGAAAAACATGGGATCACAACTGATTCCTCCCTGTTTCCAAAAGTCAAACCTCAAGCAGCTGCTTCATAACTTTTATGTTTTCAACTCTATATTGAATCACACGGACACTTACTATGTGTTCATCTCATTTTGATTTCTCACCCCTGGCTGGAGAGTCAAAGTTGCCAAGATTGCCCCCTTTTCAGAAGCCTCTTTAGGAATATCACAATAATTGTGTATATGTCAGGGAGGAATAATTTGTGTTTTCCAGGTTAATTTTGTCCAGAATTAATTTTGCCCAAGTCTTGTGAAACGTGTTCTACTAATAGCTGAACAAGGCAATGCTGACATGAAATGCTTTTATTACTATTACAGTCCTCCTCCCACTTGGAGTTTGATTTTCTCATGCTGTCCTGGACACCTATTTGTCTCACTTTTCTTTTTTTCCCCCTAGCACGTATCTCCAGTTTGCTTTCTTGGTTGAGGTCCTAGAGCTCACAAAACTCCTGGTGCAAAGGACAGGATTGTGTGAACATGCACGTTTCCCAACACTTAAAGGGAGGGCTTTAAGAGTTGATAAGACTTCCAGATGTAAAGCATAGGAGATATTCAGCCTGTTTCACTTGCCTGAATCTTTCTCCCCAACTCCCCAGGCTGTGTGAAGGCCAAAAGCTCACTTCCTCTTCCAGCATCTTTTACTGGCTCTTGTCTATTATTTCTCTACCATGTTCAGCTGTAACGAGTTGATAAGAATTCAGATGAGGAAATTATATCAAGTGGGACATTGTATTTTTGTTCTTGGGCACAATAAGGACAGATTCTTTATGCCTTACTCTGGGAAAGCATCCCTGTAATGTCGCCTGTGAGTGGCAAAACCCACTTTGTTGTCACAGAGATGAGTCGTAACCTGTAGCTGTGTTTTCATAAACATAATGTTGATGGCCAATAGCTGTATGTTGATGCTTACTATGAATTTTCCAAGGCAGTGATTCCTCTCAGCATTTTGAGGAAGGTGACATTTTCTTCACAATCCAGCAGAGGGCCCTGGATCTGATTTCAGGGTTTTTTTTTGGCAGAAGATTAATTATACAGTGGGGCTGTTCACAGGAAACCAGCAGAGCCTTGTTTTCAGTTCAGGTTTTGATTTTTGCAAAAGTTACGTTACATTAGAAAAGCACATGCCACAAGTTATAAAAACAAGTAATCAGACTTATTTATTTATCTGCCCACTCCACTGCAAAATGCAGAATAAAAATGATGATTTTAGTGGTTATTTATATCAGGGATTAATCCTGCATGGTTTTGCTTTTTCAGCAGTGGCATCAGCTAGATTTTGGGGAATGTAGCCTTGTGTTCATGACAAACGTTTAGTTCACAAAATAAAGCCACAGATGAGTAGAGCTGGTAAGAATTTGCAGGTTGTTCCCTCCAATTTGAATAATATGATATCCAGAATGCCCTACAAAGTGATTTTGAAATGTAAAGCAATAATGTTCCCTTTGAAGTGCTGATATCAAGTGCTAAATGATATATCAATTAAATGCAAAAACAAATCCCAACCCTGCAAATATTATACAAAAACAGCTTCTTTGAAGTCAATGGGACTAATTGCAAATATAATATAGAGCCTGGTTCTACAGCACTTCTGCTAACTGCAGTTTAATTTCATGATTTTAATAAAAAATAGATTAAAGGTCTCGCAACAACTCTAGCTTGGCTTCACACTGGCAAAATGCAATCCCTGCCTGACTCAGCCATCTGTGGGTCTCTAGCATCCAAACACCTCCGAATTGTGTTTAACTTTGGACTGCAGACTATTACAGTTCTCATATTGTAGATGAGGTATGTGGGCACTGACCGGTAAAGGGTTAAATTCAGTATTATAGCCTAACTATTCAGTATTATAACACTTAACCTGTAGGCAGATGGAGACAGCTCAAGAGGGCAACTAGACCCATGCATTATTTGCTGTTTATTTTGAAATAGAGTAGCCATGCTCAGGGTTGAGTGGGTATGAGCCACCTAATGAACAGGCAACGGCCTCTTGATCAGGTAACTTCTTCTCATAAGAAATATTTAAATGAATAATTAGAAATGGGGACTTTTGAGCCTGATTTTGATTTATGGATTTGCCCCAGTGGCTGCTGTAAGGGTGTTCTTCGTTCTCATCTGTATACAAAGCAAGAAAATTAGGTCTGGAAAAAAAAGAGAAAGATGAGTATGTTGCTCATCAGGGGAATATAAGTCATAGCTACCAAGGTTAGACTGAGTCTGCTGGTGCAATGTTCCATTTTATCATATACAGACTTACTTGTCCTCAGGTCTCTTACATTAAACTTGATCTCTCCGCTTACCTATTAGCACTGTATCTTTAGATGAACCAATGGCATACGTGTAGATATCCTCATAGCAACTATTAGAAGCATTGCTGATTACCTCCCAGTGACAATTGCTTAGAGCTATCTCTGAGCATAAATCATTGTGTCCATCAATGTGTTCCCTTTCGCTGCAGTTTTGTCTATTTGCGTATTGCAACAGTTCTGGGCCTTAGGGATGGTGGATGTGCCTCTCAGTTACACTGAAAAGTGTAACCTTTTGTGTGTTTTAGGAGTGATTGCAGGTCTTATCTCCATAGGCTGATTCTTTGATACTCTCTGGGCCACGCCAAACCCTAAATGAAAGCGTATCAGGCCATTTCTGTTTCCTCCAGCATGCAAGCTGTACCCTTTAGCGTCTATGAGTTTCCAGAGACGTGCAGATGGTACGTAATGAACACTCGTGATAAATGCATGCACTGTATCAGCATAAATCAGGACTCAAACGCTAACCTCTAATGGAATTGCTGTGGAGCTGTGTAAGTGCACAGTGCACAAATACCTTCTGATGTAATGCAAGGGAATGATAACTCTTAAAGAAAATTGATCCTGCTTCTCCGGGAGCTGGCTGTACCTTTTGGGTACCAACCGAACTGAGCTACGGTGGAAGCAATTCTGGTTAGACCTTTGTCTCGCTTTCTTCAGGTTCTCCCAGAAGCAAATCTGTGGATATTTTTATTGCAGTTATTTTTTATTTACTTGTGCTGTTTTACCAGTATCAACACCATTGCCTATATAAACGTCTGGCCACTGTATGATCTGTTCAGAGCTCCCATAGACTGCCTTTTCTGATACTGGCTCTTCAGCTGGATCATTAGCGGTGGAATTAAATAGCACCAGATCCACTGGTATCAGTCTGATTTTTTTCTTCTCAGTGATGACTGGCCTCTGAAACTGCTCTGCCAGGGCTTGAAGAAGGAAGTCCTGTTGTGTGCAGCTGGGAATCTCTGATAGGGCAAATTCTAATGCTTCTTCTTCTAATAATCCTGGGCTGGTCTCCCAGGATGAGCACTGTAAAAAAAGAAAAAGATTACTGTTCTGAAGACGCTTGTGAGCAACACTTGCAATAACATGCAGAGATCCTGCTGCTGCAGGGAGGATGTACTTGCAAATAGTATCACCAACTAAGATCATGCATTCAGAGGCAGCCTCCCAGTCCAGTGTCCTTCAGGACAGGGAGTCATTTCAACAGACAGGTATTCTGGAGGTGAATGCAGAGCCTTTCAGACATAGCACTTGGATGGCAATTTGGCTAACGAGCACTGCTGAAACTAGGCCACTACTGAATGTATCTTGCATATGCAGCGCTTCCACCTACTCACCTGTCTGCTCTGCTCAGCTCTCCTTCTCTGCAAAGAGGTTGAAGCTGGGAAGGAGAGAGAAACAGGCTGTGTTCATCAGAGGCCTGGCGGGTGTTCTTCTCTCTGACACCTCATACGTCTACATCCCATGGCTGGGCCTGCTCACGTGGTCAACGGCTTTGCTGGTTAAGCTCCTGTCACTGGGTTCCCTTGTAAAACTCCCTCTTTGGAGAAACAGAGGTAATCCTCACTGCTCCTAGAGCGGCTGCTGGTGTGGAGGGGGTGAAACAGAGAGCAGTCAGCCAGGCTTACCCGGGAAGGAACCACCTTTAATCACATTTCATTGCAACTGGAGGGCTAGAGATGCTGAAAGCGCTCGCGTGATGTAGGAATTAAAGGGCCAGGAAGGGGCTTTATTTACTGCTGTATCATTGCTACAGCCAGGCAGGCCTCAGAGCAATGAACTGGCTGCTAAAGACTGTGGCTGTGAGCTTTGAAAGTGAAGGAAATTTAAATTACATAATATGCAGTAAAAATGCTACTATTTAGACTCTGGTATTTGAAATTGCACTTACTACAGGTCCCAGTTGAACCAGTCTCCTTGTTTTACGGGGTAAAGAGATGGCCCTGGCCCTGGCCAGGAGATGACCTTCAGAGCTGCAGTGTGGACTAGAGTACCTGTCTCATCCTTGTTCGTTACAAAGGAGAGCACCTCCGTACTCAAACTTCTGACTTTTCTGGGCTTAACCAGTTTTGCTGTTGCTTTTCTGGCACTGGAATACTTGTGCGTTCCGGAGCAAAATCGGCTCTAAGACCCACTGGCTGATGCAGAAACTTACTGCGGGTTACAAAGCAGTGCTGGATAGGAGCCTGGCTGGTGGGTCCCAGGAGTGCTCCGGGGGAAGCAAGGAGGTGGATAATGCCTTGAAGCTCTGCAGGAGGTTGGGGCACCTATTTCCAGACAGATCTGAAGCATTGGCCTTGGGAGTTGCATCAGTGAGAGGAGTAGATTAAAAGGACCCAGGGCTTTCTGACCCTGCTTCATTGCTAGAGCTTGTGGAGATGAAGAGGGAGAAGGTATGAAGAGCAGAGGTCCCTCAGAAGGACCCCTGTGCAAGAGATCTTTGGTGGACTGAAAGATGACGGATGGCCTTTGCTGTGGGGAGAGCCACCACCACGTGCCTGCTTTTCTCTCAGGCTATTTGCCTCTCTGTAGTGACAGTTTTGAGCAGTTTGGCTTGTCCAGGAGGAGTCGTTATTCTTACCAGGAATCCAGCCTTGCCTTGGGTGTCACGATGGCTCTCTGTGCCCCATAGGGCAGGCCTGTGCCTGGTTTACCCCACGGCATGGCTTCGCAGGTTTCTGCCTGGCTGTGTCCCGATGAGATCTGATTGCATGCTGGGGAAGGAAATTCGTGCATGCTGGCCAGGACGAAAGCCCCAGAGGGTTGCCTCCATGGGGGAGAGGGTACGAGACATGCGTGGAAACCAGGTGGTTTCATCTGCAGTGCAGATGTGGTGAATTGAACACCAGACCATAACTGCTACAGAGCTGGAGTCTTTGCCATGGGGTAGGGGGAGGTTGTTTTAATTATCTTTGTTTTCCTATTTATATCAGAAGCCACTTTTCTTTTTATGCTTTCCTTTTTATTATGGCAATTAATTTATTCTAAAACCTCAAGAATAAATCCTCAAGGAAGAGGAAATGATTTTATTTTATTTTTTTTTTCTGTTGCTGAATCACTTTATATACCCTGCCAGGTCCTATGCTCTTTGCTGGTAATGTTACATCTGAGACCAAAAATCCCCTCGAGGTTCAAAGTCACTTTGGCCCAGCAGCGTACATCACCCCCAGAGCACAAAGGGCTATAATGGAAAGAGAAGCAATTTGTGTGTATGTTTTCAGACTACGTACATCCAGTGACTTAGAATGTCCAAAGGGAAGAGAGAGAGAATTAAATACCAATGAGCAGAGATAGATGAGCTCTGCGCAAGTCAGTTTGCAACAGAATACAATGCAAACTACTGGGAGCTTTTGTAAAGTCATTGGAAACAGAGAAAAATCATCATCTTTGTTCCTTTGTCCTATTACTTAAATTCACACCTCTCTTAAGCACACATTTGATTAAATCTTCATCCAGCCTGATCTTCCTGCAGGGATCTTAAAAAAGCCTGCAAAATCTCTAGTGACTTAACCTTAAACATGACAGCCCAGGTTGTGCCAAGTTCAAAGTTTTCTGTACAATCTTGCAAAATGGATTGATCAAGCTTTCCGAGTATCTGTCCTGCTGTTCCTTTTGATTTTTTTTTTTTTCTTTCATCCTGGCAAACCAAAGCTTTGCTATTAGAAATGTATGTACCACACCTGTGAGGGTCAGTGGGAGCCCAGGATTTGTATCCGAGGTTTGAAATTGGACCTCTAGTTTCCCACACGATATTACGTGGTGATGAGCAAGGCTGATTGAATTGCATGAGACTGTTCCAGGTCACCTGGGGACTGTACAGGAACTGGTGAAATAAAGCCCTGGGTTGCACTACAATTGGGATCCCTGAAGCAAAACCCACTTTTTTTTTCCTGTATTTATGTAGTTGTCCCTGACTGTCCCAATTTCTCTTCAATAAGCAGAGCACACTCCTTCCTCTGTGTTTTTTACTATAGTAAAACCGTCTGTGTTCACTCCAGCAACCCTCAGATGATAACCTTTTTGGTCTGTAGAAATGAATCATTCCTAGTGTATGTGCACACATTCTGATGATGCTGCATTATTGGAAGACCTTTGTGATCACATATTGCTCACGCAGCAAAGCTCTCAGGGGCTTGGTGGCCTTACAGGCCTTCTCCTGAGCCATCTAGTCCATTACCAACCCACAAAAATAGTACCAGAGGGCTGCCTCAGGGAGTGGTGGACACAAAGGAAAACTGGGGAGTCTGAACAAGGACCTGTATTAACATCTATGAGAAGACATATTTTAGAAAACATACTGTATATCATTAACATCATTAATAGTAACTTCAAAGTCATCAGAATCTTGCCGGAATCAGAAAGTCTATGGTGCATGACATGGTATCTGTCAAAAGGGGAACCATGAATTAGGTAAATTCATCTCCTTTGCTCATGAGGTGAGCTTTAGGTGGAGGATTTGGCAATACAAACATGATGGCTGAAGTCGTACGCTACTGAACTGCAGCAAACACCGTCCTATCTTGACATAAACAAATAAAGGAAATCCTGTGAGCCTGTGCACATAAGGCAGGTTGAGCACACCGAAGGGGCATATTTTCACCATCGTTCCATGAAGATGTTAAATAATGCTTAATTAATAAACGCTTCATGTGTGAGTTACAGGAGAGTCAGTGTTCACAGGAAGGGGTTCCGTGGAGCTGCGTGGCTCAGACAGGTTTTTCCATAGCGGTACCCTCAATCAAAAAACTTGATGCTGGTATCAAAGATATGTTTTCTGTCTATCATCTCAGGTGTTCTGGAGTATGGATTACCTGGAAGTCACTCACAAGTAAAGCTGAATTTCGTAGTCTGTGTTGTGTGACACTTACATCTGTAATTGTTTTAACAAAGCAGTGGTTTAATAGGAGATTCACTGGTATTTTTTACCCTCTGGATAGCCATATTTCAGCCAAGTGGTCTGGAGTAGTTTCTTGGTTCTGGGCCAGATGGTCTTGCATGCTGTGTTAGAGCATATGTTACCCTGAAAGTAAAACGGCCTGTGTGATGATTACTGATCTTGAAATAGGGTGCAAAGCATAGAAAAGGGAGAGGTGGGTTTGATGTCACCGTTTTTCAGCAATTAATTACACTAGGGATCTCAAAACAAGAAGGAAGTGGTGGTTTGAGCACACTGTCTGTTGAGATCTGCCTCAAGTACTAACTCACCAGCTTACACCATGAGTTTTGAAGCGTGGCTATCGGGGCAGGCAGAACTTCCAGAGTCCATGGGACCTTGCGCGTACAAGTGCAGGTGATGACGGTATGTCATGAACCATGTTTGCAGAAGCTGTCCAACAAACGTCAGAGCTTACAGGGCAGACAGAAGGCAGTACATGTGGTTTATAGCTACTGCTGAAGTGTTTTTTTCATGACAATGTAGAAACTGTCATGTGATTGCCCCTTTTAAAGCCAAATCTTGCTGGTCTTTGCCTGCAGTATCTCCACAATAGAATTGTACCGTGCAACCCCAAACAGAATAACTTCTTATTCTTTAAAATCACCCTGGCTACTCAGAGCTTGAGACAGCAGAGTTTATCTGAATTCACAGCGCACACTTCACAAATCCAGTGTGATTTGGCTCACCTTGAGCACGTTGCTCACACTAGCAGCTTTGGCTGCAGAGCTGCAAAAGGACGCCCTGTCCCTGCTCCACCTCGCCGTGCTGGGGAGACCATCTTTGAAGAGCCATGGGGAGCTGGGACTGAACAGCATGGACTCAGGCAGGAGCCAGGATGATTGCCAGAAGAAGATCCTGGACCGGAGTGACAATAAGCGTGGCGATTCCCAGGGAAGATAACCCCAATGGAAATGCTGGAGGCTACTTCTGCAGCTCTTCGTCTTGCATTGTGGGCTTATCCTGAATTTTCTCTCCTCTTACCTGGAGAGAGTAGAAACGTGTTAAGCATTCAAACCCAAGCATGCTGGATCTGGAGAGGGTCTGAAGCATGCCTAGGGATGCTGCGACATAAAGATCACGGATGGAGATCCATTGCTGCAACAGGCAAAGTGCTAGATGGGGCTGAAGTCTTCTGGCTGGGGCAATTACTCTCCACGTTGTAGCTTGACTTGTTGTATCACAAGAGAGCGATCCTTACTTACTTTGACCTGCTGGAGCTCCATGCAATGCAGGAATGGTCCCATACCAGTTAACTGACTCTGTTTCCTCATCTGTGAAAGGGTGGCAAGAGTACTGGTTCCCAGTGCATGTGGGAAGTGTCACAGATCCTGCCCTGTACTTTCACCTTTGCTAGATGTCATGCCATCGCTGCTCTAACAGCACGGATCCCTGAGAGTTTACACCGCTTCTGCAAGCAGGCAAATACAATGGCACACCAAAAAACAGGAAAGAAAGGGAAAAAAAAAGGCGCACAGACACCTGCTGTGATTTTATTTTGACAAGTGTCATTTCGATGCAATAAGCTGTGATCATCTCTGTGGTGTGGCTGCAAACAGAGCGGAGCCGACTGGGTGAGCAAACCCAGGTGGCTCAGGAGCAGGCTGCGGCTGCTTCTGCTGGGTGAGGGGGCTGACAGGAAGAGGGGGGAACAGGGAGCTTTCAGGCTGCGCTCCGCTGTGGGCTGTCCTCCCCTCTCCACCAAGCCTGGAGGTGCAGGAGGACCCGGTGGCATTCCCACGGTGGGCACGCTGCTGTGCCTGGGCTGCGGCACTCTGTGGGATGCTTTAAAGAGGAGGGGGTGCAGAGGAGGGGGATGTGAGCTGTGCTGAGGATCACAGGAGAGGAGAGGGAGGCGTGTGCCTGCCTGTGAGGGGGCATTTCTTCCCTTACACACTCAGGCTGATGCCTCCCCTGCTGAAGCAGTTAAACGGGGGAGAGCAGCAGCCAGGCTGGCAGATTCCTGCCCTGTGATATGCCAGCCACAGGGTGACGCAAGGGCTGGAAGGCACCAACTAACAAGCCATTTTCACCTGCGTAATAAGCGCTAGTGGAGATACAGCAACAGCAGCAACAGCGGCTCCGAGTCCCCGCAGCCGGCCAGACTCCAGTGCGGCCACAGCACCCTCCGGACTTCGGTGGCCATCGCAGCTTTTTCGGTGGCTCCCACTGCAGCCTGAGAGCCGGAGAGCAGCAGCCGCCTTGCAGGCAGCATGTCAGCCCCGCCAGATCCCCAGGACCTGCTGCTGGCGGGCACTGGGATGCACTGGGCTGCAGAGGGGGTGGACCAGTATGCAGCTGGGGCTCCGCTGCGGGATGGAGAAGGGGCTCAGCAGCGAGAACAGCTGGTTTTCGGCTCCGCCAGGGAACACCCGCCCGTTGCCGTGGCGACTGCATCCCCAGGTAAAAGGCGAGGGGTACCCAGGGATGCTCAACAAAGGGGCCCTGGCAGCAGCATCTTCTGGTTGTCTCGTCCCCGTCCCTTCCTGGGTTCTACTCCCAGCCTGGCTGCTTGGAAACCTTACTAACGAGTCAGTGAGCGCATATAGGAAAGCAGAAAATCAGCAATTGTGGTATTTGCAAATAATCATTTTGCTGATGTGGGGGAGGGGGGATGCAGGACTCAGCTGAGTTCCCTAAAGCTGTTTGCAGTTTGCTAGACACAGGACACCCAGATTTCAGTCAAATGCTGGAGGACGCCTGACTTGATGGGACTCTATCCTCATTTGTTGTACACCTGTACACATCTGGAGTGGCAGATCTCAAAGGAGTTACTTCAGCTATTCCCCATGCACCGGGAATTCCTGCATGGCCCCCTACGTTATTTCAACATGTAGCGTTTAATGGAGTGCCTATTCTGAAGTGTTTGTATTTTCTGCATGCTTTTGAGACATGTTCATTTAATTGTGGACTTTTTGGTTGCTGTGTTTTCCTCCTTTTGCTTTTTTAGGTGTATTTGACTTGATATGCAGTTAGCTTCGCTAGGGTCTGCAGGGTCATTGATTCTCAGTTTACTTTTGCGATGTATTTGATTTCCCTTGGTTTAGGGTTCCTTTCTTTTAGTGGGTGTATTAACAGCAGGTGTAGATCTATTAGTGAACCCCAGGAAGTTTCAACTTCCAATAGCTCCTGGTAGAAATGTTTGGGGAAAAATGACTTTATTTCCTTCTTGGTGACACTTCCCTTCTTTCTTTCCCGTTGCTGCCCATCAGAGAACCCAAATAACCAAATAACCCAGCCCTCGGGAAGCTGGTGGATCCCATCCCATCTAGATTCCTCTTCACTGGGAAGTAGATGTTTCCATTATGCAGCCTGACAGCATTGAACTTGTTTTGAGTAAGTTGAGAGTCAGGGTTCGGCCTGGGAATCGGTCTCCATTATGCAATAGCTGCAGGAGCATTAGGAGCCGTGTAAAAACACAGCTGAGTTCTTTCTAATCCCTTTCAGTCAATCAGCACAAAGAGTAGCTGGCCAGAGACAACACAGCCTGCATGACTACATGTATTATTCCACTTATACCCATCTGCATGGGTTTTTTTTCAGGGTCTCAGCGTGCCTCTGTGCATGTGTGCGCTCTTAACATGGATGTTTCCCTGGTGCTTTTCTGTCTGCTTGCTGCTGCTGGGCTCGGTAGTAAAACGCCCATCGGCTGATGTGGGAAATGTTTTGCTGTTCTGTAGCTTTGGGCAGGCAGCTCATCTGCTGATGTGCTGCTCATACGCTGAGCTGAGTGGTCGGTTGTGAAACGTGACTTTCAACTGGAGAGAGAGGCACGTGGCTTGTAACGTTGGGCTGTTCTAGGTGCGGGGGGAGTGTGTGTGAAGAGGGGCAGGATTGGGGTCCCCAGGTAGGGTTTCCTCAACAGTCTAATGACATGAAGAAGGAGGAAAGGATCTTGTGAGGTTTTGTTGTTTGCTGATGGGTAAAAACACAGCCATGCCGAATCTTAGTATACAAAACAAAGAGGGGCGGTCTCTTAAATTGTGTAAATCCTCATTAGGTTGGATGACTCTGATATGGCTTACATTTAACGAAGGCTTCTTCAGGCTTACCCTGATCTGTAGATTCAGGCCTATAGAATGCGGAGCAGAAAAAAAAAAAAAGAGAAAAAGAAAGAGGAAAAGAAAAACGGAATGAAAGAAAATGAAAAGGAAAAGCAATTAAAATAACGTTTGCTTTTGGAATTCTCAGCAAAGGGCCCTTAGGCGTGTTTGTTTGTATGTGTCAAACTGTGGCAAGGCGGAGGTAAAGCGAGCAATATAAACCTTTTTTGGTGTTTCCTGGCTGTGTATCGACAGACTGCCGAATTAGCAACATGGTAAGAGGAGTGATGTGTTTCAAACATTTCTGGTTTTGTTCTCCCTGTTTAATAAAGGAACGGTTACGTGGTTGTGTATGTGTCTAGCTGACCACGGCAGACGGAGCAGCGTCCCAGCCAGTGCAGTCGGGCGCACGCAGCCTCCTTTTCCGTTTGTCACTGCAGCATCTGTATTTCTCTTCCACATTGCTTAGCTACAGCTCCTGCTCCCTTCACTGGGGGTGGTAAATAATTTCTCTGTTCTCTCTGTGTGACTAAATATTCTTAAGTTGCTGAATAAGGGGTCTGTCATGTTGCTGAATATCTAAAACTGTCAGGTATTTCAGAGAACTCTTTAGTTCTCCTGCTCGGAGGGGGATGTCTAGGCTGTGGTTCCTAGGCTGTAGGAATGGACCCAGTGGGACATACCTAGCTCCAGCGACTTACAACACTGCCATAAACTTACCACAGTCCCTCTACAGTGGGGCACCTGGGGATACTTTAGACAAGGAAGAATGCATCCAAACAAGAATGAACTGGATGGTATGTTTTCCAGGTAGTTCCCCGACACATCCTGTATCTTCCTCAACACCTCTCAGGCCAGTCCTTTTTGTGAAAAACATGGTAATGCTCTTTGAGGCAAGAGCAGGGTTTGGAGATTGAGAGACTCTCCCAGAACGAAAATAACTTAAAATAAATGGTGGGAATTTATCTCAAGTAGTTCAGAAGTTTTCTTATACAACCTAAAAATTTGCAAACTTTCCCTGAACTTGGCTTTTGGTTTAAGTTTGAAAACCGGCCAGGGATTGTTGAAAGGTTCAGGAATACTTTCAAGCTGGCCGCGGGCCCGGCTTTGAGCCAAACTGGCCTTGTGTCAAAACCTTGTGAGTGGTTTCTGAATGATGAAAAGCAATGGATTTCACTCCCCGTTCTTCAGATCAGCCAAAATCGGCAATGATTTGGACTGCAGAAAGAAATTCCCAGGCGGAGTAGAAAGCTCAGAGATATCTCAAGCAAAGTCAGGCCACTCAGGAGCTGCGGTTCCCACATCTGCTTCTCCTCCTTCAGAGCTACAATGAAGATTGACTCCGGTAGCTTCTGGGCAGGGACAAAGCAGTTCCTTTTGCTTTTATACTTGGCCCCTGGGTTTTGCTGAAAATGTTTCTCTCCCTCAAATGGATAGTTTCTCTTCTTCCCAAAGATGAATTTAGTTCAGGTTGAGAGGATCGTGCAGGCAGCCCTTGCAAGGACTGGAGACCGAAGCAGTCCTGAAATGCTGGTGAGCAGTTGCATGTTGGTGAGGAGAGGCCCGTGTCACCCAACACACCATCTGGTCACAGATTGTGTTATTTATTTTTATATATCAACAGTGATTAAAACTCCTTGAATTATTTCAAAAAATATTACACAGGCTACCAGGCATTCCCCAGGATAAATACATGTGATTTCTTTCCAGGGGAGGTTCAGGCTGGATATTAGGAAAAATTTTTTCACCGAAAGGGTTATCAGACATTGGAATGGGCTGCCCAGGGAGGGGGTTGAGGCCCCATCCCTGGAGGCGTTCAAAAGACGGGTTGATGTAGTGCTGGGAGGTATGGTTTAGTGATGGTGATGCTCCTTGTATGTTGTGTGGGCGTCTATATTTGTCAGTTAGGTTGACGGTTGGACAAGATGATCTTTAAGGTCCCTTCCAACCTGGAAGATTCTGTGATTCTGTGATTCTTTTAGAGAAATGGCAAAATGTAGGAATGGACTGTACCTCCGTGGCGCAGGTGTGTTTAGGGGGAAAAGGAGGGGGAAAAGGGCAGGAGCTCATTACAATAGTGATTCCTGTTTCAGGATCTGGGACGTTTTATGCAGCCTTGTGTATTGGTGGATGTCTGCAGGGTGGTTTACGGGCAGCAGTGGTATGTCCCTACATCCACGTAGCTGAGGTTGAGAGAATTGCCAGTGGGCCCTGGCTGCTGATACGCACAGCGGGATGCTCTGTGCCTTCAGACTGGTCACAGCAGTCAGGACATCCCCGGCAGTCTTGGCCCGTTTCCAGCTGCCTCCAAAGACAGGTCACAGGTAGGGTCCAGCTGCCCAAAGGAGAGGTAGCTAGTTCCACGGGAGAATGGCATTAAAACTGGGACGTGTCCATGGGGACACCATGGGATGGCAAATATGGCCTATAGGAACCCTTCTGGAACAGCAGCCAGGGGTTGGTTGAGATCCCCTGGGGTGACTCAGTGGCATGAAAGTCCTATGATCGTGGGACTGAATGGCACCCCATGTGGTATGTGCCAGCAAGGCAAGGTGAGAAGGAGGGACTAGAAGCTGCTTGGATGAGGCAGGTAAGTTGAGGAGCAGCCTCTGCTGCCAAGGAGCAGTGACATATCAAATTCTGGGAGGACTTCATGCTCTGATGGGTGTAGATGTAGTGCACAAGACTAAGTGGTGCTGGCTGCTGCTCCGTGATGAGGACAGACTGTCTAGGATCAGTGCTTTTAGTAAAGACATTTTAAAAATACCTTTCTAATTCACATGATTTGTAGAGGTTGAGTTCGAAAACACGTGCTATGTACCACATGCTCTCACCATGAACCAACCCAACCAATCCCCAGCAAGGGACTGCAGTGAGGTGCTCCTAGCCTGCAGTTGTACTGATAATGCTTCACCTGTAAATCTCAGTTTATTGTTTCTCTCCAGTTACTGAAGAGGGTGAGTTACTGGTAGCTCTGTACTTCAACACGAAAGAGGTTTTTGATGGTTTTCAGGCAGCTTGAGAGCCCTGTGGTTCACCTGGGTGGAGAGAAGTGGGTTTGAATGTGTATGTCTGCACTGCTTGGGTTTGGCACTGATGCTTTTCGGAGATGTCAGAGTACAAACAGATGCAGCAGGTTCCCCAAGGCAACTGGCTCAGCTACTCTTTGTGGCCTTCCCACCCCTTTCCAAATATTGCTTTAGCAAGAGCTCCACCTCCCTAAGCATCCGTGACAATGTATTGCTCAAGGCCGTGTGCACTGTAAAGGTCAAGTTCCAAAACTCAGTTTTTCAAGTTGCTTTAGAAAGAGTCTTGATAGGGTGGATTCACTGACCCAAGTATATGCCACAGGGGAGCCTAAGCAGCTGTTTGGAAATATGTCCTCAAGTGCCAGACAATCTTCCTCAGATTTAGCCCACTGAGGCCAGATTTAGTCTCACTTTGGAGGAGCGTATCTTTATGCCAATTCTATTATTGACCCTTAGGTCTTCCTGATTTAAAGAATTGAATTTATTTTTTCTCTGCTCCCTGGGTTAGTTTTTCAAAGCCTCTGACATACTGGTGTGAATGAAGGTGATGGAGATCATGTGGTGAAGGCTCTCCTCGTTCTCTGGGGTTTTGTGAGTGCAACCAGATTTTGCGGAGAGGGACAGAAACACAGAGGATTTCTTCTTGGATCCCTCTGTTCCTGTAATTCGTGAAGCTTGACAAAGTGGCCATTTCATCACAGCCCACAATCAGTAATTAAAAAAAATTCCTATTGAAATACCTTCCTTCATTCCTACCTGGGTAAAGTAGGAGCAATGGCTCCTGTTGGGGTCCTCTAGCAAGTGCTCTGCATCTGGGGGTGAAAAGTGCTATTGAAGGTGCATAAAATCTCCTGGTTAAAATATGTGCAGCAACGCAGTTCTCAGCTCCATATGGATCAAAATGCAGCTGTCTTTGTCCTGTTCCCCACAGGGATGCAGGTAGCTCCATCCCTGCTTTGACTTCCATGCTGATGAATTTTCTTCGAGCCTTCAAGGCTGCATATGGGTTGAGGAAGAGGTTGAGGTAGATGAAAGAACAGAGTAGTACCAGGGAGGGTGACTCACCTGCCTTATTTTAATCTTCATCACTTGGTAATGGAATGTTTTATTTATAGGCAAGGAGCTGAGGAGGAAAGGTTGGGGAGGAGGAGAGAGGCATGGAAGGGAGAGGCTTTGGATTCCCAGTTGCGGCAAGCATTGGGTTTTGCGTGTTGCGGTATTTCCTGGGGTGCGAGTCTCCCTTGGGCTGGGTGGTTGACTGCATCTCAGAGGTGTAAGGGTCCTGGGAGGCACAGCTGCCTTCTTTTTTCTGCAACTCTGGAAATGCCATTCAATGGCATGTCTTAACGCCTTATTTTTCCCCCCAGAGCTGTCGTGTGCAGCGCATGCGCCTTCAGCCGGTGCTCTGAGTCCGCCCGGTGACTGCAACTGCAGCAAATACCTGAGTGCTGCTCCTGGCTCCAGCCCTCCTGGAAAAGCCCCATGAAAGGATGGCGTCCCAGCTGCGTGGCCTGTGATTGCTCAGGACTAGCACTGGGCTCTGCTTTAGGCCCTGAGACCCGATTTTGTCCCAAGACCTAATTATTTTGTACATGTGTGTTTTAGCTCAAAGTTCCCGAAATACCCAAGGAGTTGTGCTGCATCATCACCAGGGAATGGAGTTTTTAAAATGGGTGACAGGAATTGCCTCACTTTCCCTCCTGAGTAGTTGGTACCTCTAAAATGGGCCAAGTATGTAGCCTTTTTCATTTTTATGTAGCATTTATGTCCTTACGTCTGTTTTTCATGTTGTATTCTCTTGCTGCCAAATCAGAGCTGCTTACAAAATTCTGGGGGTTCTTCTTTTTCTTGGGTTGCTTGTTGCTTTTTTCAAAAGAAAAGGCGGCCTTCACATGGCAAACCACGTTTCAAATAATGAAATACTATTTGTAATTATTTTTCTAATTTACAAAAAGTAAATGTATGTGCTGCTGTAGATTGGCATGATTCAGCACTCAGGAACACCCCCCATATTTTAGTATTCTTGTTTTTTAAGACACTTCTGATTTATGGTCAGTCTGTTCCTCTAAGAAACCCTGTACATTCAACAGGGAGAATAAATTCTCAGCACTCGTCTGCAAGACAAGACTTGAAATAGAGGGGCCCTTAATCACCTATTTCAGTCCTCCTCGTTTCAATAAAGTATTTAAGATCCTAATTATATGGAACATAAGCACATTCTTAACTGCTTAAAAAAATTAAGATGGTCTTAAGCATAAAGGTGAGCGTGTGTTTTACTGAATTTAGGGATAAATGAAGCTGAAGATAGATCATGGACAAATTGGCTTTATTACACATTAGACCAGACTGCTTCAGGTCACTTGGGTGTAAAGTGGAGACACCAGGACTTACCTATCTCATTACAACAATGTGAAAAATAACATTTAAAGACATTGAAAACTTAGAATTAAAATCATTATAATCCTGTCTATTTTGATCTATTGTGTGTGTCCAGGTGAGACTAAAAATTATTGGAAATTACTACAGCCTCCGTAAGCCTCTCTCTTTCAAATATTCAGGTGTTATAAGCATTGGCTTTATACTTAAATATGCCTTAAAAGTGGGGTTTTCCATATTTATTTAAATAACAGCTGTCAAAAGAGTTCTGTGACTGTTTCTTTCACTGCTGTAATGCTGGGCCTGCAGTCCATCCATCCAGCCTCCAGTTATCATGAGATCTCGTATCAGAAAAGGTAGCTGTTTCTTCAGAGATTATTTTGACGCAATTGCCATGAACGGCTGCAGCGTTCCCAACATCTCCTTCACATAGCAGTGACTCCCATCCTGGACGCAGCACTGCAGCGGGGTGCTTGCTTGGGTGCAGGTGAGGACGGAGCACGGGAGGACGCTTCTTGCCGAAGGATGCTTTTTGCGCCAGGGTGACTCTGCAGACCCACAGAGTTATGTCAGCTTGAGGCTTTACTGTGCCGTTCAGGACATGAGTTACGTCTTATTTTTCAGCAGTGCTGAATTTATTAACTGCAGCTGATGTATTGTTGGTAGATTTAAAGGCACTGAAGGGTTTGTTAGCTGTGCCCAGTAAAAAGCAAATCCATGGGGCAGCCTCATCAGGCTGAAAACCCTCCTGCTCCCAGCCCCCGGGAATCTTGTGCTTCTCTTCTCTCTGAGCCTTTTTTTCTGTGCAAGTATCTGTCCACGTCTTGCGTGCACATGCTGGTGCCCTTGGATGAGCCCCGTGGCCAAGGAGGAGGAACTCTGGCACCAGGACACAGCCTCCAGCCATGGGGCTGGGCAGGAGCCTCTGGCTGCCAGTGCTTTGTCTCCCAAACACAGCCCAGGGAGGCCATCCCTCATCCCATTGAAGCAGCCTTCAATATGCACGTTCTAAAGCCGCAAATGCAGAAGGTATGGATCTGGATGACATCTCCAAGCCTTCCCCGCCTGTGCTGTACTAAGTCACTGGCTGTATGACCACCCAGCCTAGAAATCCTCACCCTGAGCAGCCTCTGCAGCACAGCTGTGTACAGAGGGGCCACAGACGGTCTGAGCCAGCGGAGCTGGTACACTGATTTTCTTCTGCTGAGCCTTGCCCCTTACACACTATTCCCAAAAGCACTCAGGGGGACCTATAAAGGAATTGGTGGAGAGACAGACTGCATTTATAGCTTGCAATCAGCAAGGGAGTTTTGCTTTTTACAGGCCCCCAACTTGGAGGTAACAAGGCTGGTGCAAGGAGGATGCCTACACCCACCAAAGACGGCGTTTTGCGTGCCAGAGAGGTGAGGGATCCCTCAGCCCATGTAGGTTCCAGCATTCACGTAGCCAGTAGAGCAGCTCTGCTTGGAAATGCTTTTAATCCCCAAATCATTGGCAGGTCAAAGGGCTAGATTCTGAGCAAAGCCTAGAAGTCACTCTAAGTCTGCCACTGCTGTGTTAGTGTTCACAGAATGAATCACAG
>VXAK01007489.1:0-11053 GCA_013399435.1 Arenaria interpres
TTCATTGGTGTCCTGGACATTGCCGGCTTCGAGATCTTCGACGTGAGGCCCCAGGGGGCCTGGGGGGGGAGGTGGGGGTCCAGCTGGGGGTCGAGGGGAGCTTCATCATCTTCACCTTGAGCTTTGGTGGGAGCTTGGCCTCTTTGGGCGTTGGCTTGATGCTGTTGGGTGTTGAGTTGGGCCCATTGATCCCATTGGGCATTGGGTTCACCCCATTGGGTCTCAAGTTGACCCCCTTGGGTCTCACGTTGACCCCATTGATCCCATTGGCCGTTCAGTTGACCCTCTTGATGCCATCAGGCATTACATTGACCCCATTGGACCTTCAGTTGACCCCCCCGTGATCCCATTGGGTGTTGGGTTGACCCCTCTTCTCTTCCCCCCGCCCCGCCTCCACCTCCCAGTTCAACAGCTTCGAGCAGCTCTGCATCAACTTCACCAACGAGAAGCTCCAGCAGTTCTTCAACCACCACATGTTCGTGCTGGAGCAGGAGGAGTACAAGAAGGAGGGCATTGAGTGGGAGTTCATCGACTTCGGCATGGACCTCCAAGCCTGCATTGACCTCATTGAGAAGGTACCACCTCCCCCATGAACCTCCAGGAGGCACCACGGACTTCCTGGAGAAGCTCCAGTTGAGCTTCAGCTCAGCTGGGCTCCTGGAGAAGCTCCTGGAGAAGCTCCCATTGAGCTTCATCTCAGCCAGAGCCCCTGGAGAAGCTCCTGGAGAAGCTCCAGTTGAGTTTCACCTCAACCTCCAGTTGAGGTCCACCAAAGAGGTCACAGCTGGCAGCCACTGCATCCAACCAGGTCTTTTCCTCCCCAGCCCATGGGGATCATGTCCATCCTGGAGGAGGAGTGCATGTTCCCCAAGGCCTCGGACATGACCTTCAAGGCCAAGCTCTATGACAACCACCTGGGCAAGTCGGCCAACTTCGGGAAGCCCCGCAACGTCAAGGGGAAGGCAGAAGCCCACTTCTCGCTGGTCCACTATGCGGGGACAGTGGACTACAACATCCTGGGGTGGCTGGAGAAGAATAAGGACCCCCTCAATGAGACAGTGGTGGGGCTCTACCAGAAGTCGGCCCTCAAGCTCTTGGCCAACCTCTTCTCCAACTATGCTGGGGCCGACACCGGTGGGTGGTGAGAGGGATGGGTGCATGGATAGAGAAGACACTTGTCCCAAATAGTCCTTCCTGACCCCACCCTTCTCTTCCCCAGGAGGTGACGGAGGGAAGGGGAAAGGTGCCAAGAAGAAAGGTTCCTCCTTCCAGACTGTCTCCGCCCTGCACCGGGTGAGGGACCCAGAGTAGACCTGCCATGGGGCAGAGGGAGGACAACCTTCCCCCCACTGTCCCCCCTGGGGTCAACCTCCCCACTCTACACGGGTCAACCCCTTCTTTCCTCCCTGCTCCACCAGGAGAACCTCAACAAGCTGATGGCCAACCTCAAGACCACCCACCCCCACTTCGTCCGCTGCCTCATCCCCAATGAGCGGAAGGAGCCGGGTGAGAAGAGGGCAGGGCTGAGAGACAGGATGGGGTGGGCGTGGCTGGTGGCTGACCCCTCCCTGCTCTGCCTCACCCCACCCCACCAGGTGTGATGGACAACCCCCTGGTGATGCACCAGTTGCGCTGCAACGGAGTCCTGGAGGGGATCCGCATCTGCCGCAAGGGCTTCCCCAATCGCATCCTCTATGGCGACTTCCGCCAGCGGTGGGTCACGTGTGGGGTGGAGGGGGTGGGTGGGCAACCTCAGGGTGTCACCTCCTTCTGTGGGGCCACCAGGTACCGCATCCTGAATCCAGCGGCCATCCCTGAGGGGCAGTTCATCGACAGCCGCAAAGGGGCTGAGAAGCTCCTGGGCTCCATTGACATTGACCACAGCCAGTACAAGTTTGGGCACACCAAGGTGAGGGCACGTGCTGGTCCCATGGCCCCACCACCCACGAGGTCCACAAGACCCCATCGTCCCACCATCCCTGTGTCCACCTGCCCATCTACAGCTCCATCCACCTACCAACCCATCCTTCCACCCACCACAACCAGTAGAAGTGGGGGCACAGCAAGGTGAGGGCATGTGGTCTCTCTTCCTCATGGTCCCACCATCCACAAGGTCTTGTGACCCTCATGGTCCCACCATCCCCATGTCCAGCAGGCTATCTACAGCTCCATCCATCGTTTCACCTACCCATCACATCCAGTACAAGTTGGGGCACACCAAGGTGGGGTCAAATGGTCTCCCCATAGCCCTACCTCCCACAAGGTCCACAACACACCATGGTCCCACCATTCCCCTGTCTACCTGGCCATCTACTGCCATGCCCATGCCTCCATCCATCTCTCCACGAATCCTTCCCCACTGACCCATCTTCTCCTCCACCTGCCCACCCTCTCTCCTCCTCCTCCTCCTCTTCCTTCTTCTCTTCACCCCTCTCCTTCCTCCCCTCCAGGTCTTCTTCAAGGCGGGGCTGCTGGGGCTGCTGGAGGAGATGCGGGATGAGCGTCTCTCCCGCATCATCACCCGCATCCAGGCCCAGGCCCGGGGGCAGCTCATGCGCATTGAGTTCAAGAAGATCCTGGAGCGCCGGTGAGGTTGGGGGGGGTGGATCCTTCTCTTGGGGGGTGGGACCTCAGGTCCAGGGGGGCCCATGGTGGCATCTGTGTCCCCCACCCCGTGGTAGGGATGCGCTCTTGGTCATCCAGTGGAACATCCGGGCCTTCATGGGGGTGAAGAACTGGCCNGGCCTGAGGGGCGGAGGGCATCGGGTGATGCCATTGGTCTCCTGGGCACCTGGTGCAGAATATGAAGGAGGAGTACGGGCGACTGAAGGAAGCCCTGGAGAAGTCAGAGGCCCGGCGGAAGGAGCTGGAGGAGAAGATGGTCTCGCTCCTGCAGGAGAAGAACGACCTTCAGCTCCAAGTGCAGGCTGTGAGTGAGGTCATCCCCAAAAGCCACGTCAAGGGGTGACCCCCACCCTCCTGGGGCCCACCTCACCTCACCCAGGACCACCCAAACAGGAACAGGACAACCTGACGGATGCCGAGGAGCGCTGCGACCAGCTGATCAAGAATAAGATCCAGCTGGAGGCCAAGGTGAAGGAGCTGACGGAGCGGCTGGAGGACGAGGAGGAGATGAATGCTGAGCTGACAGCCAAGAAGAGGAAGCTGGAGGACGAGTGCTCGGAGCTGAAGAAGGACATCGATGACCTGGAGCTGACCCTGGCCAAGGTGGAGAAGGAAAAACATGCCACCGAGAACAAGGTGAGGGTGGGGAGAGGCCTCCACCATGAGCTGAGGGGACTTGGGTTGACTCAAGCCAACATGGACAGGTTTTGAGAAGACCTAAGGCTGGTTGGGTTGGTTTTAGAAGACCCAAGGTTGTGTTGAGTTTAAAAGACCAAAGGTTGAGTTGGGTTGAGAAGATCCAAGGCTGGTGGGTTTTGGTTGAGAAGATCCAAGGCTGCTTGGTTTTGATTGAGAACACCCAAGGTTGGGTTGGGTTGAGAAGTCCCAGGGCTGGTTGAGATTGGGTTGAGAAAACCCAAGGCTGGTGGGGTTGGGTTTAGAAGACCCAGGACTGGTTTGGATTGGGTTGAGAAGACCCAAGATTGGGTTGGGTTGAGAAGACCCAGGGCTGGTTGGGTTGAGAAGTCCCAAGGCTGGTTGGGATTGGGTTGAGAAAAACCAAGGCTGGTGGGGTTGGGTTTAGAAGACCCAGGACTGGTTTGGATTGGGTTGAGAAGACCCAAGATTGGGTTGGGTTGAGAAGACCCAGGGCTGCTTGGGTTGGATTGAGAAGATCCAGAATTGGTCAGGTTGGGTTGAGAAGACCCAAGGCTGGTCAGATTAAGAAGACCCAGGGCTGGTTGGGATTGGGTCGGGAAGACACAAGGTTGGTTGGGTTATGTAAAGAAGACACAAGGCTGGTTGGTTTCTCCTGTATGTCCTGCATCTCTAGCTCAACCAAGAGAATGAAGGACCGCCCTCTCTTTCCCTATGTCTGTCTCCAAGCTTCAGGCCTGATGTTTCTCCTCCTGCAGGTGAAGAACCTCACAGAGGAGATGGCTGGGCTGGACGAGACCATCGCCAAGCTGACCAAGGAGAAGAAAGCCCTGCAAGAAGCTCACCAGCAAGCACTGGATGACCTGCAGGCGGAGGAAGACAAGGTCAACACCTTGACCAAGGCCAAAGTCAAGCTGGAACAGCAGGCGGACGATGTGAGTGTGGGCTGGTCCCACTACGGGCCCTCCTGGGAGCAGAAATGACAGAGGAGCTTCCTGGGGCAGAAATAACAAAACCCTGAGGTTTCTCCCCATTTCTGTGGTCCCTCCCCAGCTTGAAGGCTCCCTGGAGCAGGAGAAGAAGATCCGGATGGACCTGGAACGGGCCAAGAGGAAGCTGGAAGGGGACTTGAAGCTTACTCAGGAGAACATCATGGACCTGGAGAACGACAAACAGCAGCTGGAGGAGAAGCTGAAGAAGTGAGGCCGGACCTCCCTTCCAGGTCCCAACCAATCAGGGGGTGTGGGGGGTGAGACATCAGGGCTCTTCCCCATCCTCTGCAGGAAAGACTTTGAGATCCACCAGCAAAACAGCAAGATCGAGGATGAGCAGGCACTGGCCCTGCAGCTCCAGAAGAAGCTGAAAGAGCTGCAGGTGAGGGAGCTGCTCTGCGCGTGGGTGTGTCGGGCAGGAGAGGCCCCAGTTGGTGGGGTTGAAGAGTCTCCAGCTGGTTGGGTTGGTGTCTCAAGTTGGTTGGCTTGAGTTAAGTGTCTCCAGTTGGTTGAGTTGGGTTGAGTTGAGTTGAGTTGAGTAAAAGAGTCTCTGGTTGGGCTGGAGTCTCCAGTTGGGTTGGGTGGAAGGGTTGCCAGTTGAAGTGAGTTGAAGAGTCTCCAGCTTGTTGGGTTGAGGAGTCTCCAGTTGGGTTGACTTGAGTTGAAGAGTCTCCAGCTGGTTTGGTTGGGTTGAACAGTCTCCAGTTGGTTCAGGTTGGGTTGAGTTGAAGAGTCTCCAGTGAGTTGGGTTGGGTTGAGCAGCCACGTGGGGCAGAGCCCCTCCCCCTAAGGTTGTCCCCACCCCCCGGGGGGGTTGTCCAGGCGCGAATCGAGGAGCTGGAGGAGGAGCTGGAGGCAGAGAGAACGGGCCGGGCTAAGGTGGAGAAGTTGCGCTCAGAGCTGTCGCGGGAGCTGGAGGAGATCAGCGAGCGGCTGGAGGAGGCAGGAGGAGCTACCTCAGTCCAGCTGGAGCTCAACAAGAAGCGGGAGGCAGAGTTCCAAAAGATGCGGCGGGACCTGGAGGAGGCCACACTGCAGCACGAAGCCACGGCTGCCGCTCTGCGCAAGAAACATGCCGACAGCGTGGCCGAGCTGGGTGAGCAGATAGACAACCTCCAGCGGGTCAAGCAGAAGCTGGAGAAGGAGAAGAGCGAGCTCAAGCTGGAGCTGGACGACCTCAGTGCCAATATGGAGCAGCTGCTCAAGGCCAAGGTAGGAGAAGGAGGAGAAAGAGGAGGAGGAGCAGGAGGAGGAGGAGTCCGCAGTGGCCACCTCAGCTCTGCTGTGGCCATCAGGCTCCTGCTTCACCCCTCCCTCCTCCCAGGTGGGAATGGAGAAGGTCTCACGCACTATGGAGGATCAGGCAGCTGAGCACCGAGCCAAGCTGGAAGAGACCCAACGAGTCCTCAATGACACCAACACCCAGCGGACCAAGCTCCAGACTGAGAATGGTAGGAGCCCTGCCCCACATCACCCACTTGCCCCACATCACCCTGTCTGCCCTACACCTCCACTCCTGATGCCCTCACCTACCCCTGCAGGAGAGCTGTCACGCCAGCTGGAGGAGAAGGAGGCCCTCATCTCCCAGTTGACCAGGGGCAAGCAGTCCTATACCCAGCAGCTGGAGGACCTGAAGAGGCAGCTGGAGGAGGAGATGAAGGTGAAGTTCCTAGGGGGCCTGAGAAGACCACCAGGACTTGGGGGGCTCCAGGAGGGCCACAAGATGATGTCTCCTTCCCCCTCACGGTGGCAGCACTGAAAAGGAGTCAAGTTCAGGCTGGTTGGGTTGAGTGGTTCCCCCTAAGGGTGGTTTCACCTAAAGGGTGGCTCCATCTAAAGGGGGTTGGGTGGGTCTCAAGGTGTTGAGGTTGGGTGGGGATAGTCTAAAAGAAGGTTGGGATGAGAGACACCACCCCTTCCTGAGGTGCAGGACCTTGAGACAGCTCAAGGTGAGGTGGACCCAAGGGTTCCACCTGATACTAAAGGTCTAAGGAAGTTTGGGTTGGTCTGGAAAAGGTCTAAGGAAGGTTGAGTTGGTCTGGAGAAGGTTGGGTCAGGATCTATAGAAGCTCGGTCTGGGTTGGGGTGACAAAGACCAGCACTTCCTCTGTTGGAGAACCTCAAGATGGCTCATGTTGACATGGACCCAATGGTCCCCCACGTCTCCTCCCCCTCACCATCCCCCATCCTTCCAAGGCCAAGAACGCTCTGGCCCACGCCCTCCAGTCAGCCCGGCATGACTGTGACCTCCTGCGGGAGCAGTATGAGGAGGAGACCGAGGCCAAGGCCGAGCTCCAGCGTTCCCTCTCCAAGGCCAACTCTGAGGTGGCCCAATGGAGGACCAAGTATGAGACGGATGCCATCCAACGCACCGAGGAGCTGGAGGAGGCCAAGTGAGTCCCCTCCCATCACACCCCACACTGGTGTCCCCAAGGTGGGGACATCAGGAAGTACTCTAAGCTTCCAGACCAGCCTTGGGGGCACTTGGAGAAGGTCCACCACCCACCCAAGGAGGACCTTGATGAGGTTTGGGAGGGTATACCAGGAGGGTGGAGCTCTGAGGAGATTGGAGGAGACCCCTCCAGGAGGGTGAACAATGCCTATGGGTCAGGAGAAGGGTGGAGACCTATCCCCTGGAGAAGGTTCTGGAGCAGGTTGAAGGAGCAGGAGGTGGGAGAGAAGAGTCTTGACCCACCTTGGGCTGGAAGAAGGTTATGGTTGGGCAACTGGGCCCACAGGACCAACTTGCCCCATGGTTGTCCCCCTCCTGAGGCAGGAAGAAGCTGGCCCAGAGGCTTCAGGAGGCTGAGGAGGCGGTGGAGGCTGTCAATGCCAAGTGCTCCTCCCTGGAGAAGACCAAGCACCGCCTGCAGAACGAGATTGAGGATCTCATGGCAGACGTGGAGCGGTCGAATGCAGCTGCCGCCGCCCTGGACAAGAAACAAAGGAACTTTGACAAGGTTTTTGGGGTTGTGGGGTCAACAAAAAAAGGGGTGCAGGGGAGGGAGGAGAAGTGTGGGATGGGGGTGGAGATGTGTGAGTCCCACCAACGAAGCCCAGAAAAACAATGGACAACAGTCAATGATGGACAATGGTCAGGAACAATGGACAATGAAGCTCCACCTTCCAGTGGAGCTTCCAGGAGCTCCCTGGGGAGGATGATGAGGAGGAGGAGTAGAAGGTTCGTGGTGACCATGGTCTTAGTGGTGGTGTCCACCCCATAGATCTTGGCTGAGTGGAAACAGAAGTTCGAGGAATCTCAGACAGAGCTGGAAGCCTCGCAGAAGGAGGCCCGGTCCCTCAGCACTGAGCTCTTCAAGCTGAAGAACGCCTACGAGGAGGCTCTGGAGCACCTGGAGACCTTCAAGAGGGAGAACAAGAACCTCCAAGGTGAGACCATGGTCCTGTCCTTCCCCACCTCCTTCTTCTCCAGCCCCATGGGGCTGATGGGACCTTCTCCTGGTGGGGCCAGAGGAGATCTCAGACCTGACAGAACAGCTGGGCGCTGGCCACAAGACCATCCACGAGCTGGAGAAGGTGCGGAAGCAGCTGGACGCCGAGAAACTAGAGCTTCAGGCTGCTCTGGAGGAGGCTGAGGTGGGTTAGACCACCCCTGGAAGGTGGCCCCAAGTTCTCCTGGTGGCCCCTCGAAGCCCTCAAAGTCCATTTTTATTCCCTCCAAGGCCTCCCTGGAGCACGAGGAGGGAAAGATCTTGAGGGCCCAGTTGGAGTTCAACCAGGTGAAGGCCGACTACGAGCGCAAACTGGCTGAGAAGGATGAGGAGATGGAGCAGGCCAAACGCAACCACCTGCGCATGGTGGACTCCCTCCAGACCTCACTGGACGCTGAGACCCGCAGCCGTAATGAGGCCCTCAGGCTGAAGAAGAAGATGGAGGGTGACCTCAACGAGATGGAGCTCCAGCTGGGCCACACCAACCGGGTGGCTGCCGAGGCCCAGAAGCAAGTGAAGACCTTGCAGGGCTACCTCAAGGTGGGTTTGGGCCACCAGAGCTTGAGGGGTGCTCCCTCCCTACTGGGGTGGGTTCCTCAAGGGTCTCCTCCATCTGGAGAACCCTGGACGGTTCCTCTGGGTTGGGTTCCTTCAGGGTGGTAGGTGGGTCCACCATCTTCCTCCCCATCACCGTTGCCCCCCTCCATGGCCTCACAGGACACCCAGCTGCAGTTGGACGACATGATGCGGGCCAACGAGGACCTGAAGGAGAATATAGCCATTGTGGAGCGGAGGAACAACCTCCTGCAGGCAGAGCTGGAGGAGCTGCGGGTGGTGGTGGAGCAGACAGAGCGGGCCCGCAAGCTGGTCGAGCAGGAGCTGATCGAGGCGAGTGAGAGGGTCCAGCTCCTCCACTCCCAGGTAAGACCTCACGTTCCTTCAAGGAGAGAGGTCCCCACGCCCCAGGGACCATCAAAATCTGGAGGAATTATGGCCATGGTCTTCTTCTGGGTTGTATTCTCCAAGGATCTCCTCCATCTGCAGACCCTGGAGGAGTGAGGGTGGGTCTTGGGCTTTTTCTGGGTTGGGTTCCTCAAGGATCACCCACCAGGGACCTTCAAAACCTGGAAGAAACAAGGCCATGGGCTTCTTCTGGGTTGGATTCTCCAAGGATCTCCTCCATCTGGAGAACCTGGAGGTGGAATGGCGGGTCTTGGGCTTCTTGAGGATTGGGTTCCCCAAGGATCTCCTCCACCCTGAGATCCTTGAAGTCCACAGAGGTGGGAGTCCTGTGGGGCTGGAGAAGAATGGGGCATTAGTCCCACATCCACCTCCTGAGGTCTTCTCCTCCGCCAACCCCCCAGAACACCAGCCTCATCAATCAGAAGAAGAAGATGGAAGGGGACATCTCCCAGCTGCAGGCGGAGGTGGAAGAGGCCATCCAGGAGTGCAGGAATGCTGAGGAGAAGGCCAAGAAGGCCATCACTGATGTGAGTGCCGTGGTGGGACCCACATCTCGGGGACCTTCCACCATAAGGCACTGGAGAACATGCCTTGAAGCTCCTTCTCCACCTCTCTCCTGGGGCAGGCGGCCATGATGGCGGAGGAGCTGAAGAAGGAGCAGGACACGAGTGCACACCTGGAGCGGATGAAGAAGAACATGGAGCAGACGGTGAAGGACCTGCAGCTGCGGTTGGACGAGGCCGAGCAGTTGGCCCTCAAGGGGGGGAAGAAGCAGCTGCAGAAGCTGGAGGCCCGGGGGAGGGAGCTGGAGACTGAGCTGGAGGCCGAGCAGAAGCGTCACGCTGAGAGCATCAAGGGCCTGCGCAAGGCTGAGCGGCGCGTCAAGGAGCTTAGCTACCAGGTGGGGCCACCACAGCATGGCCACCTGGTGTCCAGCTCACCAGGGCTGGTGGTGGCCACAAGGACAGGGGTGACCTAGAAATCACCTGCTGCCCCTACATCCATGGAGATAGAATGTGTTTGACCACCACAACATGGTGGACATGGTTGATTGAGGACATTGGCCCGGTGACCAAAGGGACATGGTTGACCCAGTGGCAATAGGGACATAGGTGACCTGCGGCATTGGCCTGGTGGCCACAGGGACACAGAACATCACTGGTCACCTCCATTCCCACAGAAACATGGGGCAAAATACACCTAGATCCCACCATGACCTAGACCAGGGTTGACCTGGTGGCCACAGGTGCTGGAGAAGCTGGCCCAGAGCTTGACCACCACCAGCCCTGGCCCAGGAGGTCCATGGGCAGGGACACTGAGGCCCAGGAGAGCTGGTCCTGCCCTGGGCCAGGTCCCAGCCCCATCCTCTGTCCCCACAGACGGAGGAGGACAAGAAGAACCTGCTGCGGCTGCAGGACCTGGTGGACAAACTACAGATGAAAGTCAAGGCCTACAAACGGCAGGCGGAGGAGGCGGTGGGTGATGGGGAGCGGTGGGACAGTGGTGGGATGGGTGGAGGAGAAGGAGGGATGGATGGATGGTGGGACAGGAGAAGGAGGGATGGATGGTAAGACAGGAGAAAGAAGAGGAGGAGAAGGAGAAGGAGAAGGAGAAGGAGAAGGAGAAGGAGAAGGAGAAGGAGAAGGAGAAGGAGAAGGAGAAGGAGAAGGAGAAGGAGAAGGGATGGATAGATGGTGGGACAGGAGGACGGATGGTTGGATGGATGGACACCTGGAAGGATGGATCAACACCTGGTGGCCATGGAGCAGCCACACTGACCGCCACCCCATACCCCACACCTCCAGGAAGATCAGGCCAACACCAACTTAGCCAAGTTCCGGAAGGCGCAGCACGAGCTGGAAGAGGCAGAGGAACGTGCCGACATTGCTGAGTCCCAGGTCAACAAGCTCCGGGCCAAGAGCCGGGACATGGGACCCAAGGTGGGACCCCTCCCCCGCCTCTGCACACAGCCACCCCATGGCTGCCCCACAACCACCCTCAGTCCCACATCTTCTCTCCCACCCCACTCCAGAAGCTGCACGATGAGGAGTGACCTCCACCATGTGGGACCCAAGGGCATGGGACCCACCACCAGCATGAGTGACCCACCAGAAGTGATCCCGCCCACCCCTCCCCCATCCAAGATGGGGGGTCCTAATGATGTAGAAGTAGTTAATTAACTAATTAATTAGGACCAGAAGGACCCAGGCTCTGGGGAGTGGGGGAGGGGGAGGCACAATGTCCTCTTGCCCCCTCCTCCCCAAAAACATGACCACAGAAAAGCATCAAAGGCATTGAGATGGTTTAAATGGGGATCAAAAGTGGGGGTGGGGCCATGAGGTGGGGCTGAGGGGCGGAGCTATG
>VXAK01007489.1:12169-24363 GCA_013399435.1 Arenaria interpres
CCCCAGCCCCACTAGTTCCCCTCCACAGCCCCCTAGTGTCCCCAGTGCCAGTCCCTCCCAGTCCATCCCAGTCGTTTAGTCCCTGTTCCCCCAGTACCTCCCAGTGTCCCCAGTCCCTCCCAGTCCATTCCACTCCCCCAGTCCCTCCCAATCGCCTAGTGACCATTCCACCCACTTCTTCCCATTATCTCCAGTCCGCAGAGAGAGCTCCATGCGGTTCTGGTGCCCTCTTCCATGAAGGGCAATGCCCCATTCAGGTCAAGACCTATGGCTTTATCTTGATGTCACAACCTCACAAGACCCCTAGTTCCTCTAGGAGGTGGGTCAGGGACACTTTCTTCCTCCAGCAGCCAACTGGGAAATCTTCTGGGCTCTCTGTTCTCCAGCCCATTCTTAGGCCCTCAAAAATTCAGGGCTCCCAGTGCTCTCTACTGGCTGGTTACTCTCTCTGCTCTCCCGGCCCCAGGGACACTTTCTCAGTGGTGTCCCTCAGTGGGATCCCTTAACACCACAAGGAACTTTAGAGTTTGAACCTGACTTGGAGAGTCCTGGAGAGGTTTCTTTCCTCAGCTTCCTCTCAGCCTCTGAGGTTCATGGACTCAGATCCAAACCCAAAGAGAGGTCATTAATATGCCTTGGGTTGGTCTTTGTTACTGAGCTGGGCCTGCTTCTTGGGATGGAGGGAGCTCCTGCAGTGGAAGGAGCTCCTGGGATGGAGGGAGCTCCTGGCAATGGCACAGTGCTGCAGAGAAGACAGCTCTGCCCAGGATCAGCACTTGGTCATGCTCAATCTGGTCATGACAAACTGCAGCTCTTGCACTTCTGGCTCTTCCTGGGCATCTACCTGGCTGCCCTCCTGGCAACGGACTCATCATCACCACCATCACCTGTGACCATCACCTCTACCCCCATGTACTTCTTCCTCCTCAACTTCTCTGTTCTTGACTGTCCCCAAAGCCATGGCTAATTCCCGGTGGAACACCAGGGCCATCTCCTATGCAGGATGTGCTTCATGTACAGGTCTTTTTTTTCCCATCTTGATGGTAGGGGAGTGTTGTTTTCTAAGAAATGGCCTACGACCGCTATGTTGCCATCTGCAAACCCCTGCATTATGGGACCTTCCTGGGCAGCAGAGCTTGTGCCCACATGGCAGCAACCACAGTCACCACTGCGGTCAAATCCCTGTCTGGCCAGGGACTGAGGGCAATTTGGGGTTTCCATCAGTGTGGGAGGTTCTTGGAATATCATGGCTTTGGTTCACATTCCCATCCCATGCCTGGCCCAGCCCCGCATATCCACAGGTGGCCCCAGAGCTGTGCTGTACAAGTACCACTTGGGACACGGTGCATTCAGGTTTGGGAAAACATCCTCCCAGCACAGTCCCCACAGCACACCCCCAGTGCTCCATTCCCCTGTGGCCATCTGGCTTTTATTTCTTACCTCAGTACCCCACCTCTTCCCTGTCGGGCCCGTGTCTCACATGAGGGTTTGAAGAAAGCCCTTTTCTGTGGCCTGCCAGGGTCTGGGCACATGTGAGCCAATGAAGTTGTGGACGTTCCCCTAGGGCAGACAGCCCAGCAAGAGGACAGAGCTGGTCACATTTCAAAGCTCAGCTCTCACTGGGCCACTGGGCCTGTGGTGAATGGCCAGGGTTGGATATGGCTGGAATGGGGATTGGGAATTACGGTGACTTTGAGTTAAGGGCTGGCACATGGGGTGGAGGAGGCTGAGAGACAGCAGCAAACTCACATGGCTTCTCAGCCGCACTATCTTCAGTGCAGCTCTGACGCAGGATTCCAGCCTCCCCTTTGATGCCACCCTCAATGAGGGTGTACACATGTGTATATATATTTAAACATTTATAATGCCAGAGGAATTAAATATATATAGCCATTATAAAATAGGCATGAAATTGATAAACCTGCTTTAATAAGAGTCAACTGAATAAACAGAGTTTAAATGTGAACAAAAAGAAAAGTGCAAGGATAGGTTGAGGTCTCCTAGATTACCAGGCTGTAGGGGAAGCCCAGATATGTCTGAGGTGGGGAGAACTTCAAGCGGGTGAGGAGGACACAGAGAAGACGGAACATGCCCGAGGAGTATAGCCCCCTCCCAGGAGGCCACCAAGGGCCTTTCAGTCCAAGTCCTGTAAACACACAAAGACAACACCAATCCTGTGAGCCAAACAGGAAGGCCCCAGCATCCCATCTCATCCCAGCAGGATGGCTAAGCAGGGTTACTGGGGCATATTCTTATCTCTTCTCGGTGCTGCAAGACACAGATAATACTGCCTGTGAACATGGAAAACTAGGACAAAATGCCACCTTCAGAAGAATATGTGCATAGGGATAGTATGGTAAAGACCTGAAGAGGACCTCAAAAAAGACCATGTGAAACAGAAGAATGAGCCAATGAGCCCATGAACCACAAACCAGACTTCAAGGTGCCAAAAAAAGAGGAAGGGTGCTGCGGGGGACTCCTTTTCCCTGTGATTGTGGGAGATCTCGTAGCCACCTGTAAGACCACCAGGGAGTGCAAGGCGGCATTATATAGATTTCCTTGTCCTTAGGTTGTTAACCTGATGGAATGTTTCAAAATACTCTGGCAGATTGAGTGCCAGGAGAAGTCAGGAGAGTGCTAGCACTTGTCCAGGGTGTTTGTGCTGGCAGGAGCACAGATGTCCTGGACAAGTGTCCCTGTAGCTGAAGGTATTTGTGTCCTACATCCAGTCCCAGGTCTGGAACACACAGAAAAAGAACAAGGACAAAAATTTCCCCTTTAACTAATGAATCAAAAGGAAGTAAAGCCGTAAATAATTTTAAAATCTGAAAAGTACATTTTATTTTATTTTATTTGCATCTTTTCTTTAGTTCTTCTTTGTTTTATTTTTTATTGACATTTTCTAAACACTTCTATTATATTCAGGTGAGCAGCATTAAAAAAGAATGGTCATTTTGTGTCTTGCATAAAGCCCTGTGTCCCCAAAACAGTCCCCGCCCAGGACTGGCAATGACATCCCTCAGTCTTTGCCAGCGAGAGTGACACCGTCATACTAACCTCTCTTCACTGAATTAGGTTATGTTTTAGGGACTCACATACAGCAGAGGAAGATTCATTCCCCATAAACATTTCCTCTGTTTTTATTAGAAAAAGGGCCTGAGGTCGTAGGATCATAGTATCAACACAAGTTGGAAGGGGCCTTGGGAGGTCTCCATTCCAGCCTGTCAGAAACATGGTCAGGCTAAATTTTTCAAAGATTGGTCCAGAAAGAGTTTGAAAATATCCAGGGTTGGAGTCTCCTCAGCATCTCTGAGTGACCTGCTCCAATGCTGGGCTCAGCTCATGGGGAAAAGAGCTTTCATATCTTCAGGTTGAGCCTCTTCTCTTTCACCACTCTCTTTTTTCTCCCACCATGCACCATGGTGAAGAGCTTGTCTCTCTGTTCTCCATAATGTCCTCCTAGGTACTTGCAGGCTGCAATGCGGTCCATCTCAGCCTTCTTTTCTTCAGGCTGGACTGGCTTATCTCCCTCAGCCTCTCCTCATGGGAAAGGTGCTCCAGTTTCTGGCCATCTTTGTTTCAAGAAAATTGATTAGGGCACTGAGCCCGACAGGAAGATGAAGATGTCCAAACAGGAAAATTCACCCATAAACTTGGGGTGTGCTGCCAGTGCTGGAAATGCCAGTGAGAAAGGCTGGGGCGTTAAAAATACCCTGGGCCACATTCCTCAAGTGTCCATGCCACCAAAGGCACAAGACCAGCCTCCTCTCTCCTGTGTCTTCAAGTCTCATCTGCCTTCTATGATCCCTGGCTCTGCACCACTAACACCCTGATGCGAGTCCTCACCCTGCAGGGGCAGAGAGCTCAGCTAACTTTAGTGTGTTCCTCTTCCAAGCACTTTAAAGCCCATCCCGGCCCCTCTGTGGCTCTCCCTCTTGCTTCCTGCCCCTTCACCCCGTCTTCCCCCGTTGAGCCCAAAAAAGCAGCTAGTTCTGGGCTGACCCCATGGCAGTGACCGTTGAAGGGGACTCAAGGCCACAGCCTCAAACAGTGGTGACAGTAGTTCCTGGGGGGAGAGATCTCAGCATCACAGTGGCCCCAGGGCTGAGGGCCAGATATGACATAAAGTGGCAAAGACCAGTGTCTTCCCATGTCCCCTGCTCCTGTCTCCAAGACATCATCACCACTGACAGCAAGCCTTTCTGTGTCAGCCCATCTTCCAGAAAAAGTCACCAGGCACAGGAGCTCCTCAGGCTGCTTCATCACTAGAGAAGCCCGCCCTGACCTGGTGCATGCAGAAATTGATTTCTCTTTGTCATCTTTTTTCCACCTTGGATGCACAGACATGGTCCTTTGCACTTCTCCAAGGATTTCCCTTTCCCCAGTGAACATTTCACCAGGAAACTTTGATCTGCCATGACTTTCCACTCCTGCCCCCTCCCCATGATCTGCACTGTTGTTACTGCTTTGCGGAGTGATTTGGCTGTGATGACTGAAAGCCATGGAGTGACAGTCCCAGGCAGATACCTGTGGATCTTTCACTGTCTCTGGGAGACATGTACACCCATCATCCCAGGCCCATTCCCTAACACATTGCCCCATTGACTAATATTCTCCCCTCATCCCATGGAGAACCCAAGCACATCAGCACAGACTCATAAGGGCAAATTTTTCAGCCTGACCTCAGCTTTGGAAGAAGAGCCAAACCTCCAGGCAATGAAGAAATCCCCTGTAAGCAAAGAGATGCGACATAGGAGGCCAGCTGTACCCCTGTGGCAGGCACACATGAACAGGCTGCAGGGTCACACAGCCTGAGTTCATGCTTCTGGGGAACTGGTATGGATGCAGACATTCCAAGACATACACAGTTATCACAGAGAAAATACCCAAAGAAAAGGCAGTTCCAAGGTGAATTTAAATCCACTTATGAAAAGGCATGGGCAGTTTAATGCTGCTAATACATTATTGAGAGAATAAACTTTTTCAATTTGTCTTTGAGCTCTTGGTTCCTCAGGCTGTAAATGAGGGGGTTCACTGCTGGAGGCACCACTGAGTACAGAACAGCCACAAACATATTGAGGGATGGGAGGAGACAGAAGGGGAGCTTCAAGTAAGCCAGATGAGGGACGCATGTGGAAAAGGCTTTGTGCCATCCCTGCTCAGAGGGAATCCTCAGCACGGCCCTGAAGATCTGCACACAGGACACCACAATGAAAATAAAACACCCGACGGAATCCTGGGCTGCAGAGGGAAGAGTGTGGCCAGTAGGTCGAGGGAAGTCGTTCTCCCCCTCTACTCTGCACTGGTGAGGCAACAACTGGAATATACTGCATCCAGTTCTGGGCTCCCCAGTTCAAGAGGGACAAGGAGCTACTGGAAGGAGTCCAGAGAAGGGCAATGAAGATGATTCAAGTTTTGGAGCATCTCCCTTATGAGGAAAGGCTGAGAGAGCTGGGATTCTTTAGTCTGGAGAAGAGAAGGCTGAGGGAGACCTTATCAATGCCTGTAAGTATCTCAAGGGTGGGTTGAAGGAGGAGGGAGCCAGACTCTTTTCAGTGGTTGCCAGTGAGAGGACGAGGGGAAAAGGGCACAAGTTGGAACATAAGAGGGTCCACTCAAATATGAGAAAAAACTTCTTCACTGGGAGGGTGACAGAGCCCTGGAACAGGCTGCCCAGGGAGGTTGTGGAGTCCCCTTCTTTGGAGATTTTCAAGACCCACCTGGATGCAGTCCTGAGTAACATGCTCTAGGCAATCCTGCTTCAGCAGGGGAGTTGGAGTATAGATGATCTCTATGGTCCCTTCCAACTCTAAAAAAACCTCAGAGAAATTCAATGAAATTCAGTGAAAGGGTCAGATGCGCAGGTCCAAGCATCCCTTGGCCTGGGCTGATGGAACCATGAGGTAGCTACTGGGCATCAGGAACTTTGGGAAGGGAGGAGCACCCAGGAACTCCTGGAAAGCACTGGCCCACAGCACAGACACCAGTGACCCCTCAGACCCCCTCGTGCTCAGGGCACAGTGGCCCCTGTCTCTGCCCACAGATGTGGCAAATCAGAGGAAAAAGCTCCCTGCCCTGGAGACATGCTGTCAAAGAGCCCAACTGGCCTGGCCAGCACAAGCCAAGCCCTACAGACATGGGGTAAAAGGGCCCACTTAGCCTGGCCAGCACTAGACCAGACCTGGGGATACAGGGCCAAAGGGCCTGGCTGGCTTGGCCAGTGCTAGCCCAGCCCTGAGTACTAGGGGTCAAAGCCTTGTAATCACTATGCCTCCTCAAGCTAGAGTAAGAAGGCATCATTGACAGGCTCCGCCTGGTCAGGAGGCCTGTAGTAGACTCCTACAACAACACTCCCTTTGTTGTCCCAATCCCTAATTCCTACCCATAAACTTTCGACCTGGTCATGGCTACTTTTTAGCAACAACTCTTCACACTCTAGCCACTTCTTTACATAGAAGGCAACACCTCCACCCCTTCTTCCTCTCCTGTCCCTTCTGAACAGCTTGTAGCCATCGATGGCCACACTCCAGTCATAGGAATCGTCCCACAAAGTTTCCGTAATTGATACTATGTCATAGCTTTCCTGTAGCAGGATAGCTTCCAATTGGTGTAGAGATACTTCAGCTGGTCTGCTGGCCATGTCACCTCCTTAGAGGGTCACTCCACTGATCGCCCAAGGCACTTTGTGGCAGCAAACTTCCTGTCTCCTATTACCTCAGGGGCTTTTGGTCCAGTTCTGCAAGACCTTGCCTTTGATGCAGTGTTCACAGCATGCATTAGTGCAACTGGTTGGAGGCCCTTGCTATCATCTCATCCTTCAAACCCTGATGTGTCATCCTGCCACTTGACACAGACCATTCTGATACTATCATCTCACCTCAAGTGAAATGGCAGGCTGAAGGCTATCCTTAGGCTCATCTCTAGTGCCCGCTTCCCCCCCTCATATCTAGTTTAAAGACCTGGCTTTAAGACCTGCTTAAATACTTTTAGGCTCGGAACAAATGTCCCCATTGTGCATTCGCCAGTCCAATTCCAGGGTAATTGTTTTCTGGCTTTCATATCTCCACAAAGCCTCCAACACCCTTCAGGCAAATTGCAGGTGGCATTTATGGCTAACTTGGCATTGGTGGTGCTGCATTCCAGAGGTAATCCACCCATTTTTGACTTCCCACCCCATTAGTTTGCTGCTATGTTGACGTCAGAAGGCTGGTATATTTTTATTTTGTGCTGGGTCCAAATGCCTGTTTTGTTGTTGAATGTCCCTACACATGTCCCATTAACCATTGAGTAATTAAGATATACAATTCTCTGGTCCAGATCTATCAGGGCTAGATCATAGGCGTAGGCCACTGAGTACTGTTTGCAGTCATTGGTACTGTTCATTATTACATACGGGATTGAACTCTTGCTCCAATTCGACAGCGGGATGCCTATTAATGGGAGCCAGAATTGCCTGGCCGTGCCACATATCCAACAATTACTAATATTTTATGGTTTACAACACCTTGTAACAAATCAGTAAACACATTTCCTGTACAAAACACATTAATCTCAGAACCACTCATCAAAAGTAAAAGTAGTACATTTTCTTTTGTTATCTTTCGCATTGGAGAGACAGTACAGGTACCTCTGCTGTACCTCGTCCCAACTATTCTGTGTCCCACATCAAATAGAGACAAAAGTCAATACATAATTTAGATTCCAGAATTGATTACCATCTCTTGCAATTAACTATTTCCCAAATTTCTTACATTTTCCTTGTAACTCCCCTTAACAACGTTTACAGATGGGACAAATTGTTATACCCGGTTGGGCACCAGTTACCCTCCTTGTTCTCTGCGGACAAAGCTCACCGCCCATCCAAAATGGTGAAATCCAAGGATGCTTCTTCTTCGGTCATCTGTGCTCCTTTCTCTTTGTTTACATTCTTCAGATTTGGTAAAACACACCGTGCCGGCACCCACAACCATCCGTTCTCTGTGACAACACAAGCATAACTTCAGCCCCATGTGAGTAATTTAACAGGTCCAAACCATTTTCGTGTAGCAGGAGACCTTGCCATAACTAACACGGTATGTTCCCCAAGTGCTGTCTCTCCTCTTTTAAAATGCTTGCATATTGGTGGAATTTGATCCGTGCCTGTCAGAGATAGATGATTCATGATGTATAATTGCCTTGGAGATTTGGTTTTGCAGAGTTTCACCCTGCATTCCCCTTTTTTTCTTAAGCATATTCTTCAAAGTTAAATATGTTCACTCAATGATTGTTTGTCCTGTAAGGGAGTGTGGAATGCCTGTAACGTGGCTTATGCCCCATTTAGAAAAGAACTGCTGTGTGGATAGACCGATATAAGCTTGGCTATTGACTGTTTTTATCTTTTGGGGATACCTAACACTGCAAACGCCTGTTGAAAATGGCACTGTACGTGGCAACTGTCAATTGATATGCTATTGGATTACCCTGAGCTAAAAATCCTGGTAATGATGTATGACTCATGACTAATGTAATAGGTGTTTTTTCTAAAGTTCAACATTAGTCTGAATTTTGCAAATAGCAGATCATTATCGATATCTTTCAAATATGCCCTTTCCAACAAACACACCACCCCAACTACAAAGTGTGAATCTGATACTATATCTATAAGTTCTTTATCCCATCGTTTAAATACTTCAATAATTGCTTGCAGTTCTACAACCTGTGGGGACCCGTCAGTCAGTACCACCATACTTTCTCATTTTCCTTTATCTTGCCACAAGATGGCAGCCTTTCCTGTCCTTCCCGATCCATTTGTGAACACTGTTATTCCCGCTATGGGCTGTTTTTGGCAGAGCCGTTGTGCCTCGATGGGCACATTTTATATCAAGGTAAATAGTTTATATGGTGGGAGATGGACTGACAAACGTCCCTTGAAGTTGGCTAACGCTACCTGTAGCTCTAAGCTGTTTTGCTGACACTAATGCATGTACACATCCGTCATTGGCAGTATTATAGTCTCTGGATCACATCCAGAGATCTTTATGACTCTTTGCCTTCCTTTTATAATCATTATGCAAACATCTGGATCCTAGTGGTGATAGATTTAGCGGGCTGATGCGGTAAATATATCCATTCCAGAATTGTTCCTGGATTATTCTATTCTTTGTTCCAGTGCCCTATGAGTCCTATTGGTTGTTTCTCATGATTACAGATATATAGATTAATCGCAAGTCCTTATATCCTGCGATGACTTTGTCTGTCACAGAGGGGTTGATTAACTTCTGCCAATGCTTGTTTGGCTTCAGTTGTAAGTTTTCGAGGGGCACTGATGTCAACATCCCCCGCAACAGCTCAAATAATTGGATTAACACATGATTATCTATGCCACACCATGATCGTACCCAATTCAATTGCCCCAATAGTTTTTGTACATCATTAAGAGTCCTGATTTCCTGGGTCAGCTGGACCTACTGTGGTCCAACAGATATTGTTATATGTTATTTTTAGTCCTAAGTATTTCCAGTATTTCGCGCAGTCTGCTACCTGGTTGTCCCACAGTTAGAATGTCATCCATATAATGATAAAGGATAAAGTCAGGATTATTTTTTCTAAGTCCTTGCAATGAATAATCCATATATCTGACGTAAGGTCGGTGAGTTCTTCATGCCTTGTGCGAGACCCACCCAGTGATATCGCTGCATGGTAGCGATTGATCATTTGCACAAAAAATGCAAATTTATAAGCGTCATCACTGTGCAAAGGTTTAGTGAAAAAACAGTCTTTCAAATCAATAATTATTATCTCCCATCCTTTTGGGATCATTGCAGGAGAGGGCATTCGCGGTTGGAGTGCTGTCATGTCATTCAAGATGGCATTTACTGCCCTAAGGCCATGTAACGATCGACACTTCCAGCACCTTTTTGCGATAGTAAATATGGGTGTATTCCACGGACTTGTCGACAGTACTATTTGTCCCTGCTGGAGCTGCTCTTCAACTAACATTTGTATGACTGCAACTTTATCTGAGGTTAGAGGCCATTGATCCACCCAAAAAGGTTTCTCAGTTTTCCAGGACAGTTTGAGCGTTGGTCGCCGATCAGTGGCCATCGTGACAAATTTGTCTGTGTCTGTGTTGAAAGAATGAAGTTCATTTGTCCCAGAACATCCCGTCCCAATAAATTCATGGCTATGGCAGCTACAAATGGAGATGTATGACATACAGACCCATCGTTTGTCTTTATCAAGACAGATGTTTTACTTTGCCATGTCTGAGCTATTCAACCTATTCCTAAAAGTCTGCTTCCTGGACAAGCTGTGGGCCATCCCTTCAGCCACCATCTCTCTCCTGTAATGGTCACATCTGCCCCAGTGTCAATCAACATCATTAGTCGAATTTCACAAAGGGTCGCCTTAGAATTAACAATAGTCACCTCCATCATAAGCTTCTTTTGTGTAATTTGAGTTGTCCAGTATAATTCTGCAGTGCCTGTAGAACCAAAGACCCCCTGCCCTCTTTCCTTATCAAGGGTGCGCGGTGACCTTGTCTTAAAAGGCAGAAGTTGTGCAATCCTTCTCCATTTCAGAATAGATGTGGGTGGACTGGGAGTCCATACCATAGCCTGAATCTCGCCTTCAAAGTCTGCATCTATGACTCCAGGCAGTACAAACAAACCAGTTACTCTAGTATTCGAGCATCCTATCAGCAAAGCACTAAGTACGTATCCTAGTGGTCCCTTAATGTTAAGTGGTATGCACCGCACTATTTGATCCCAGAGCGTCACCTCTTCTACTGTAGAAACATCCACACTGGCGTTTCCTCTGGTTTTTGCGGCAAGCTGGTCAAGGCCTCCGAGGTGGCTACCCACATTTGAGTACGTGGAGCAGACATCGGTATTTGTGTTGGTATGCTGTTCTGCCTCGTGTTCCCATTCCCATTTCCGGGCTGTATCTGTCAAGGTGGGAGGGTATGACCATCCTTAGTATACTTAGAATAACAATGATTCACATAATGTTTCCCCTTTCGACAACGTGGACAAATACCCGGAGGCTTGGATGACCCCACATTTCCTCCCCCTTTTTGACACTGGAAACTCATATGTCCTTGGGGGTCTGAGAACGCCCCTTCCCCCATTAGCTGTGGTATCCCTGCACCAAGGTGGTGATCGTTTTGATCACCATCAATATTTGCTTACGCGGCATGTTGGCATAAATCCTTCCATCTACTTTCCCACAGTAGCTTTTGTGTTGGGGTGAGGACCATTTGCATAAGAATTCTTCCATCATGTAGAGTTACGATTTGTCCTGCTAAGATATTCTCTAGTAAGGATAATGCAAAAGGTGATGTTAGTTCTTAATCCTGTACCACTTTACGTGCCTCCTTAATGTGAACCCACTCAAAGCCTTTCCATTCATTCGGGGTGTGGTCTTTTACTATTACAGGAAAAAGCGCCACAGACTTGCTTTTGAACCTCTCGCCAGCAGGAGTAGGGCAGTCATCGTGCCTCTGGACTCGGCACTGGTGAGGCCTGACCTCGAGGGCTGCGTTCAGTTCTGGGCCCCCTCACTACAGGAAGGACATTGAGCTGCTGGAGTGTGTCCAGAGGAGAGCCACCAAGCTGGTGAGGGGTCTGGAGAACACGTCATATGAGGAGAGGCTGAGAGAACTGGGCATGTTTAGTTTGGAGAAGAGGAGGCTGAGGGGAGACCTCATTGCCCTCTACAACTCCCTGAAAGGAGGGTGTGGAGAGGTGGGTGTTGGCCTCTTCTCCCAAGGGAATAACGACAGGAGCAGAGGATATGGTCGGAAGTTGGGGCAGGGGAGGTTTAGATGAGATATTGGGAAGACTTACTTTATTGGGAGAGTGGTCAGGCACTGGAAGAGCCTGCCCAGGGAGGTGGTGGAGTCCCCATCCCTGGGGGGATTTAAGAAACGTGTAGATGTCTTCATGGCATGCTCTAGTGCCCGAGATTATTGCTTTGTGAGTGGGTGTGATGTGGTGGGGTGTTGTGTTTTTTGTTTTGTTGGTGGTGGTTTTTGGTTTTTTTGATTTTTTTTTTTGACGTTGGACTTGACGATCTCAGAGATCCCTTCCAACCATGGTGATTCTGTGGTATCTTCTCCGTCAAGGACTTTCAAGGTCGATCCAGAAGNATCTTCTCCGTCAAGGACTTTCAAGGTCGATCCAGAAGCCGTCATCCTCCAGCTGTTCAAACCCTAC
>VXAK01007490.1:623-17297 GCA_013399435.1 Arenaria interpres
TAGAGAGCAATAAGGTCTCCCCTCCGCCTCCTCTTCTCCAGGCTGAATAACCCCAGTTACCTCAGCCTCTCCTCATAAGACTTATTCTCCAGGCCCCTCACCATCTTTGTCACCCTTAGATGTGGCACTTCAGGGCATGCTCTAGTGCCCGAGGTTGTTGGGTTGGGTGTTTTGGTTTGTGTTTGTGGATTTGTTTTGTTTTGGTTTTGTGTGTGTATGGTTGGACTCTGGGATCTCGAAGGTCCCTGCCAACCACAAAGATTCTGTGATTCTCCAAAGTCTGCACCAACCCCCAGATGAGTATCACAGCAAGGCGGTGGTGCTTTTTCCCAACTGCTGTATCCTCGTGGGTAGCTGAGATGACGGAAGGTGCTGGCACACCCCCATGACAGTCCCTCCCTCAGCCTCACACAGTAATAAAGAGGCAGGGCCGCGATTTAATTAATCTCCCCGTGTATGTGCGGTGATCACTAACATGCCCTCAGGCCCTGGCATGGGTGGCATTTACCAGAGGGAGCCCGTTCCACTAAACCCAGTGTGGATTTTACCTGAAGAAAGGGATTCAGCATCCCGACACATTCACGTTCCCAGCTGGCAGCCCCATGCTGATCCCCACGGGAGCAGGAGGGCCACTAACATGGTTGGCCCTTCCCCTTGGCCCATCTGCCAGGCCATGGAGCCTCTTGCTGCAGTTGACCATCACTTGTGGCCAAGAGGCAGAGGCTCTGCTTGCCCCGCTGCCAGCCGAGCACACCCAGTGCTCTCGTTACCCATCCTCTCCACCAAACCCAAATGGCTCTAATACATCACGTCAAACGCACTGTCATTCCGTGGGTGACTAAAGAGCTCCACGTCAGCTCCCTAATTAGTCGTTTTTAAATCTGCCTTAATTTTTTTCCAGTGATCTCATGCCTCATTTTCCCCATTTGAGATTAAACGTCAGTGTTTTCTCAAGCTGGCAGTTATCACTCGTGGCTCCAGAGGCTGCTGCAGTGCAGAAGAGGTATCTATGGTAAGACCAAGAAGGGCAGAAGGATCTCGGGCATCCCATGTAGGGTAGAAGCCCTGGATTCACCTCTGATACTCCCCTGCAACCCTGGGTGCTGCTGCCACACTAACTACAGTCATCCACATTCACTTCTTTGAGATCTACCCAGGAACTTCTCTACAGGAGGGACACTGAGGTGCTGGAGCGTGTCCAGAGAAGGGCAACGGAGCTGGTGAGGGGTCTGGAGCACAAGTCTGGTGAGGAGCAGCTGAGGGAGCTGGGGGTGTTCAGCCTGGAGAAAAGGAGGCTGAGGGGAGACCTTCTTGCTCTCTCCAACTCCCTGAAAGGAGGGTATAGCCAGGGGGGAATTGGTCTCTTCTCCCAAAGAACAGGCGATGGGACAAGAGGAAATGGCCTCAAGTTGCACCAGGGGAGGTATAGGATGGATATAGGGAAAAATTTCTTCCCCAGAAGGGTTCTCAAGCACTGGAACAGGCTGCCCAGGGAAGCAGTGGAGTCACCACCCCTGGTGGCATCTAAAAGCCGGGCAGACGTGGTGCTGAGGGACATGGGTTAGTGTTGGTTTGGGCAGTGTGAGGTTAATGGTTGGACTCAATCTTACAGGTCCCTTCCAACCCAGACAATTCTATGATTCTAGGATTTTTTTTTTTTTAAATCATTTTTTCTTCCTGCATTGTCCCAAGGAAATCACATCTATCCTCCAGGCGTTCGTGCTGGCTCCAAGGGACGGACGGGAAGATCACAGACCTGGTAATCCTGCTCGTTCCATAGCCCTAAAGGTAGTCCACACGGGCAGATACTGGCCAACCCAAACTGCAGATCACCTTCACTCTCTGGTGCTCAACACCAGAATAACCCATGCAGGGATTCCTCTTAGCACGGCTGGGGACCCCACACTTTCAGGGCCAGCCAGCACAGCTCCGAGGCGGGGGAACAAGGCAGCCAGACCCTTCCCAGCCCCAGGGCAGGGTAAGCTCAGCTCCACACCATCCCCAGTTCCTACTGTGCTGCACTGGAGAAGCACATATTTAACTGGTCTCTTCTCCCGTACAGGAATAACCTCAATTTGGCAGAGAGCTTTACTCCCCAGGGCTCAGAAGGGGAGACATGACTTCACCTGCTCCCCGTGGGGACGGTAACTAACCCAACGCAGGAAAATTCATCCCACCTGATTGACAGCTCTGGAGCTGGAGGCAGATGCTGCCCACATCTTCTACCTGCCTTTGAAGTAATTAATCAAGGAGCCGAGGCTGAGCTCTCCCCTTCCTTGCCCTGGGTGTGCAGAGTCACAAAGGATGCTCTGAAGGTCTGTGATCCACAGCAAACAAGCTTTAGGAGAGCTCCTGCTCAGGAACTGTCAAGCCCTCCTGTAAGTCGTGTAGGAAGTCGAGGGAAAAACAGGGTATTAATCTGCCAAACACCCAGATGGCTCCTCAGCAGGCTTTTAGCACGAGGCTGGAGGCTTCCAGCAGGACTAAAACCACTCTTCCTGAGCCACATGTAACCTCTCTCTCCTGGGGAAGCTGCTTTCCGGGGCTCTGCACCAAGGGGAGACAGGACAGTAATGGAGCAGACGTTCCTGCTCGAGGGCTGGCTCTTCTTGGACATGCTGTCTCCTAAATTCCTCCTACGAGTACTGGCTCTCATCTCTCCCCTCAAAGAGGGCAAGATCCTGCCTCCGGGCTTCTGCTTCTGCATTAGCCTCACAGAGCCTCTGAAAGAAATGATCTGCATAATTACTCTTATTAATGACAGCAATAAAAGCATCTCAAGATATAGTGTCTGTCAGCCGGGCACAAGCTCAGCGGGGCTTTGCTAATTACTGAAGTTCCCTGTGCTGACAAAGAGATCCCAAGGGATGTGGCAACCGTGGGGAAAAACCACACAGAGGAATTTCAGCGCTGCACAACAGAGCTTCTGGACTAGAAGCACCTTGTAGCGCCTCACCACCAGGCACTGCAGGCACCCACATACAGGCACAGAATCTGGTCCTACACCTTGAAGGCCACCCATCATAGGTACTTGCTGGAGACAGGTGTCAGGATTTAGGGAGCTCCAAGAAGAGAAGCGACCCTCTTTCCACAACTCCCAGCAAGTCGACACAAACACGCAACAAAGGAAAAGGCCTCCCAACATCCTAAACTGCCATTTTGCTCTCAGCACTTCTGTTCTGTAACAAACAGAATCACAGGATCTTCATGGTTGGAAGGAACCTTTGAGATCACCGAGTACAACCACAAAAAAACACCCAAAAAAACCAACCCACAGACACAAACCAACAATCTCGGGCACTAAAGCATGCCCTGAAGTGCCATGTCTACGTGTTTCTGAAATACCTCCAGGGATGATGACTCCACCACCCTGCTGGGGGGTCTGAAAGAGCAAGGCAGAGGGAGTCTGACTTCGCCCAGGACAAATTAGCCAGGGTTCTGCCAGGGGAAGTCGGGGAACATCGTCTGCTGCGCCGCGCTCCACCTGCGATAAGCAGCTTTTAAGACCGATTGATTAAATGTTTCACTTTCACTCTAGCAATTAATCTCGGCAGCCTTTTACTTATTTGGATGCTTCAAAGCCGGAGAGATAATCCCTTAATTATTCCCTTGCTCTCCCCTTCTCGATCCGTGGTTGATTTAAAAATAACTGCAGCCTCGTGCAGAATCACAGAATCTTCATGGTTGGAAGGAACCTTTGAGATCATCGAGTCCAACCATACACACACACAAGAAAAAAAAAAAACAAACCCACAAACACACACAAAACAAAACACCCAACCCAACAACCTCGGGCACTAGAGCATGCCCTGAAGTGCCGCGTCTACACATTTCTTAAGTCCCTCCAGGGATGGTGACTCCACCACCTCCCTGGGCAGGCTGTTCCAGTGCCTGACCACCCTCTCAGGAAAGTAATTCTTCCCAATATCTAATCTAAACCTCCCCTGCCCCAGCTTCAGACCATTTCCTCTGCTCCTGTCATTATTCCCTTGGGACAAGAGGCCAACCCCCACCTCTCTACACCCTCCTTTCAGGGAGCTGGAGAGGGCAATGAGGTCCCCCTTCAGCCTTCTCTTCTCCAAACTAAACATGGCCAGTTCCCTCAGCCTCTCCTTGTATGACTTGTTCTCCAGACCCCTCCCCAGCTTGGTGGCTCTCCTCTGGACATGCTTCAGCACCTCAATGTCCTTCTTGTGGTGAGGGGCCCAGAACTGTACACAGCCCTCGAGGTGAGGCCTCACCAGTGCCCAGTACAGAGGCACCATCACTGCCCTACTCCTGCTGGCCACGCTGTTCCTGATGCCGGCCAGGATGCTGTTGGCCTTCTTGGCCACCTGGGCACACTGCTGGCTGGGCAGGATGAACCCTGGGTCCATCTCCCTGGAAGCTGCACGTGGAGGTCGCTCACTTGGAGCCAGCAGAGAGTTTGGTCTCTGTGGTCTGTCCACGCAAAACGCTTCTGCAAAGATGAACCACGGAGGAACCAGGCATTTCAGTAAAAACAAAGCTCAGGTTTTCAAAGCAAGGCATGAAGACCCTGGTCCTAATTATTGTTTAGTCACATAGTATAAACCCTACAGCCCTAACCTCTAGTGCTACTACTGAATTTACCCCAGAGAAAGATCTAGCCCTCTGAATTTTATCCTATAGATTCCCTATACACATACAAATGAGGCACTATTTGTGCTTCTCTATCTGAAATTTCAGTACTTTTCAAGAGTCTTATCCAAACCCACGAGCTCCTCAGAGTGAGCACAAACCATTCTCTGTGGACAAGTCATTAACTGACTAATATTAAACAAAGCTGTGATAACTCATCAAGCTTACAGAGAGCATTTGGAAGATGAAGGAGCATTTTTATAACTCTACAAACTGGAGACAACCAAGATGTTCGTTGCAGGGCTCAAGCATCACACCCAGGTAAGGACATCCTGCTTCCCAGGACCGACATTGAGGGACAGGGACGAAACAAACCCCTTTCAGGCAAGAGAAAACGCACACCAAATGCATTCATGCAACGGGGAAAGCATCTCCTGCAGCATCACGAGATACCTCTGCTGAGCCAAGGCTGACAGAAGCATTTTAACACCGCACCTTTCTCCTGAGCTTTCCCTGAGTCACTTTTAAAGTGACTTAAAGCCGAGAGCATTTCCATGGCCTGACCGTGGTGGCTCATACCTTGTTATGAATTTTACACCCATCTTGGGTGGCAGCGAGAGCTTCCTGCCAAGAGCCCTCAAGCCCTGATGTTAAGTATGGGATGTAGATGGGTCGAGGACAATATAGGTCTATGGCAAGACAACACAGAAGGGCAGACGGGACAGAGGTGTGTAAGAGACCTGAGTGTTGGAAAGAGTCTGGTAAGACATGCATTAACAACATTCTACTTCAAACACAGCATTTTCTAGGAATAAAACTTCACACACAGCAATGGAGAATCAATATTTCTCCTTCTTCCACTCAGCAACTCGCAGCAGAAACAGGATCCCAAAATCTCATTCTCCTTTGATGGGATCTACTCCAACAATTCCCGAATCACCAACTATTTGCGCTTTTATTTGAGGGAAAGCTGGGACGGGGGAGGTACCCCTAGAGAGGGGATCAAGGTGACTGGGACCATGGTGAATGATGGTTGATGACCGTCACAAGGAGATGATGGGCGGAGAACACCAGGCTGACACCAGGGTCCCCCCAGGGATGGACACAGGACATACAGAACAAGGATGGACCCAGCCATTGCCACATTATCTGCTCATTTCTAAGCACTGAAACATGCAGAGGTTTTGAAATAAAAGGTTTTAGGAGTTGTTTGCCCAGCAAGCTCTACGTTACTCTGCTTAGGAAAGGGCTCTGTTTTGAAGGATTGAGAGACTTCCAAGGATTGCAGAGAGGGTACACCAGACAGCACCCAGCACCTACCTGTGTCATAGTGAACTACCAGGGACCTGGAATGGTCCCCGGTCTTCAGTGGGTGAAACTCCACCGTTACTTGCATGGTGTCACCAATCCCGAGTGTCCCGATGGAGGGCTCCACAGAGAAAGGGCTGCAACACAAAGAGAGATATTGGGACCATTGTGGGAGATCTGAGGACTATGTTCCTTTTGCAAACAAACCACGGCCGCTAGAGGAGAAACACCACATACACCATGGGAAACAGAGCTGCTGACCCCCACTTCTGAAGAGATCCAGCCCTCAGAAGATCCTATGGTATAAAATGACCTTATCTCCCCCATATTCTCCATCCCATCCTCTGCAGTCATGCTCCAGGGCCCGACTGGCAGCAATACAACCAGAGGTTGATTTTGGAAGAGCACGAGAGATGGTAACAGCTATTTGCAGGCACAACATGATACCGATTTCCTCAGGAATCGGTCTTTTCCTGCCACACCTCAAGAGATGCAAATGTCAAGGCAATACCTGTTCCAATGAGATTATGGCCTAGAAATGAGACGGAGAATAAAAGTCTTTTTTTGAAGTCCAGAGAACAATCATGGCTTAAATTGCAAAATTCATTTTTTTTTAACCTTAAAAACATCCTGGTTTAGCCTAAGAAAGGGCATGTTTTATCAGCATTTCACTGAAAGCTGCCCTAAGAAGAAAAGGAACAACCAGAAAAAAATCTGACTGCAAATGCAGATGAGAGCGATACCGTGACAAGGCACAAAAGGAGGATCCAATTTACAGCCCAAACAATTAAATCCCTCGCTAAATGAAGAGCCATTAACAGGAGCCCATCACGGCAAGTTCAACAGGAGGTTTTTCTCTGCAATCTGGGGCTCTGGGTGGCAATCCAACCTCAGTAACTATTTGCTTGGCCCCGCGGACAAAAGGCTGGGCAACGAGTTGGAAATAATTATCGAAGCGTGTCGGTGTGGTTTTTTGACTTAATATGAGCAATTATAATTCGTCGCCAGGTAAAGAGCTCTAGGTTGATAGACACAAAGCTCGGGGCTTTAACGCTGAGGGGACAAGTCAGATGGAACACGCTTCTGCTCGATGGCAGTCGGGCTTCACGGCTCTCGCGCAGCCCCACTGAGAAAACAAAAGTTACTGGGTTTAGCGCTTTGCTGGTGGACAATTTGCCACCTTAAAAGCGTGTTCTGGGGAGTTTTACCATGATCAGAGAATGCAGTGCGCAGACAAAAATAATGAGCGCTGGAGGCACATGCAAGCTGAATTATGTTCGTGTAAGTAGTGACAGCTGATGAAATTTTGGGAGTTCCTGCGCATTAAGGAGATATTGCTGCAATTAGGGGCATAGCCTCTTCCCATCACAATTCAAGAGAGCATTGCCACCAACTTGGATGGAGAAGCATCGGGCCAGCAATGTTTACCTGCTGGACTTGAGACTTTTGGGAGAGAGAAGGAAAGACAAGGCCCCACCAGCCTCAGGACTGGGTTGTTCTACGTGGTTCTATATCTGTACTGATGGTCTCTGCTGGTGCCTGGGTGGGATCATGGCACAGAAAATTTTTTCCTTATTTTTTTGCCAGAAGTGTTGCCAGAACAGAAAAGCTGCTAGTTAAGGAAGGAAATTCCTGGTAACACTTTAACATCACCTCCCATCCCATCATCTTCCTACTCCTTCCCCACATGTATGTATTCCTGCCCTCAGACGGTTGGGTGGGATTAACCTTCCTGGGTGGTGACTTCAGGGGGTGCCAGAGAAAGAAGATATCTTTGTATTTTCAGATTATTAGAAGAGGAGGATCCAACTGAGTTCAAGACTCTGTTCTCAGGACAGAGAAACCGAGCACAAATCAGACACTGCACCTCCTACATCCCACCCCACGCTCTACCCACAAGATGTTGCCGCTGTAGCAGGAGCTCACTATCCCTCACATGGACCTGGTTCTCCAAGACCCAAAGATACAAGCTCCATGGTTAAATTTAACTCCTCTGAATTTCAGTCAACATCACTAAGCTGCTTCCTGCAGTCTACAGATAAGAAGAGATGCAAAGGAGACATCCCTGACACATCATAATAGTCAAAGGGAAGCCACTGTCAAGAGATGAAGTTGGCAGGCTAAACTTTGGCCTTTTATCCATTAATTGTGAGCTGCTCTTTAAGATAATCCTGGCCCTGTTAGATCTACCCTTTTAATCAATCACGACTGCTCCTGAAAGACAGGAAAAAATAAGGTTTGAAGTTTGTTTAAAAGCTTGTTTTCTTCTGATGTGCCCATTTGGACGTTTGTTGTACAACATCTAAACTTTTGCTCGTGCAGATCTCCCAATGGTACCTTGCAGACACCAGCAGGTATAACCTCATCCAGCCACACCAATTCCACACAAAAAGGCCCAGAGTAGCAAGTCGTGTTACTTGCAAACCCAATCAAACTTTGACACTGGTCTCGGCTTGATCAGGGGGTTTTGCTCAGAGGACCTCCAGAGGTCCCTTCCAACCAAAGCTACTCTATGATTTTATCTTTTAAGTCAGCCCAGTTCCATTTCACATATTCTCCAAATTCTTCCTGTTTCCTATGCACCTGGGCATATACCTAGAGGCAGATGGTAGACAGACAGGCATTAGAGGACCTCAACCTCTCAACCTTTAAGAAAGTTCCCAATGAAGAATTCATTATGACATTTTGCTGAACACTTAAGAAAAAAAGAAAAAGAAAAAAAAGGAGCAGAAACACAGGAACTTTCAAGTATTTTAATGAAATCTGAATTAAAGTGGGGGCGACTTAATTAGAATAAAATCCTGCTTATATTCAAAGATTTAAATCATCTGTTTGAAATTTCAAACCGGCTTTCAAAAGTTCATAACGAAATGGAAGAAATGACTGATGCCCTCAGCTGACAAGAGAAATCATATCAGCTTTTGATGTCCATACACACGCAATCCAGTTATTCAGAATTCTACTTTTTTTTTGGCATAGTTTGAAATAAAACCTCTGCAATGCTTCCATTTTCTTTATTGCAAGTCTGGACTGAAATATTTAATTGCTGAAATTCAGAAACCCTTAAAAATCCATATCAAGCAGGATTTAACATACACTCTATCACTCAATAGGATGGTTGGCAAGCACATTGTGAAAAGATGCTGGACTTTACAGAATCACATGGGGTTGGAAGGGACCTCTGGAGATCATCTAGTCCAACCCCCTGCCAAAGCAGGGCCACCCAGAGCAGGTCCCACAGGAACGTGTCCAGGTGGGTTTGGAATGTCCCCAGAGAAGGAGACTCCACCACCTCCCTGGGCAGCCTCTTCCAGGGCTCTGCCACCCTCACAGGAAGGAACTTCCTCCTCATGTTGAGAGGGAACTTCTTCTATTCAAGTTTGGGCCCATTTCCTCTTGTCCTGTCCCTGGGCACCACTGAAAAAAGACCGGCCCCGTCCTCTTGACACCCTCCCTTTAAGTATTTAGAAGCACTGATCAGATCCCCCCTCAGCCTTCTCTTCTCCAGACTCAAAAGACCCAAGTCCCTCAGCCTCTCCTCAGAAGGGAGATGCTCCAGGCCCCTCACCATCTTTGTAGGCCTCTGCTGTCCCCTCTCCAGCAGTTCCCTGTCCTTCTGGAACTGGGGAGCCCAGAACTGGACCCAGTGCTCCAGATGGGGCCTCCCCAGGGCAGAGCAGAGGGGGAGGATGACCTCCCTTGACCTGCTGGTTGTTTATTTTGGTGGGGACAACTAGAACTGGAAATCCCAGAGGAAAATTGTACAGTGATTTGCAAGTTCCTGCCTACATATTTCTACAGGGAAAAGCAGCCACCTGCTTAAATAGCATCCTAGAAGCCTTGGCAGGCCTACCAAGGAAGTTCCTCTTGGAGCCTCACATTTTACAGGAGAAAAGTAAAAAGTCTTCTTGTGAGCCCTGTTTTCCTGGGGAAGAAGTTGAGGCAACTCAAGTGCTCCAAGTCAGTCATGATGCGTTCCTGACCTCAGCTCCTACACCGAGACCTCCAGGACCAAGCAACTCATCACCACCCATCTCAACTGCTTTCCTTGCAGGTGTGATGTCAAAAAGGCATCGCCCTACCCAGCTCAGCAAGCTGGTAAAGCAGTGACTGTCTTCTGAGACCCAAATGAGCTGTACAAGCTCTCCACAACTCAATTCACGTCAGTCATTTAATCTAATCGAACACCACGTGCTTGTGAGCCCCCCAAAGAACGGGTGTATTTGGCTGACAGTGGTATGTAACCCTTTCAGAAGGTACTTACGATCAGGAGGTTGCAAGGGGACATATTCTAGCACTCTCTAGAAAACGTGGGAGGCAAAGCTCTAGAAGAAAAGGCCTCCAACCTGTGCACCAGATGTGTGCTGCATATTTTGTTTGTACTCTCATTACCATTCCGGTTTGGGGCTTCCTTCTGAAGCCTCTACTTCAGAGCACATTACACTTAAAAATATTTGGGACCAGACCAAACCCTACTGCAAAATAAAGTTCCTGGACCACACGGTGTTACTGTCAGGACCTCAGGACTGATTGCTTTGATCTACCATCTCCGATTGCCCCTGCTAAAACAGACACAGCTGCTGATAGAGTCTAAAATGTCTCTGTCACCAGCTCAGAGACATTTCCTAACACACTATTTGGTCTACCGGAACCGAGCTCCTAGAGCTGCCGCTTGCCACACGGTCAAGTTGTCTTATTTTATTCCTTCTTTCAAACTGACAGGACTGGTCTCGGGAGATGCTGTGTCTGAGACACCACTGCAATATCAAACCTCACTGCAGCCTGCACAGATCTATCAAAGGGTGCATCGTGCTTAAGACACTGTAAGTTACTGCAGTGTTCCTCAGGGCTCGGTGCTGGGACCATTTCTGTTTAACATCTTTATTGATGATCTTCATAAGGACATAGAGTGTATCATCAGTAAGTTCGCAGATGACACCAAGTTAAGCGGGAGTGTTGATCTGCACGAGGATAGGGAGGTTCCACAGAGAGACTTGGATAGATTGGAGCGATGGGCCAACGTTAATGGTATGAGCTTCAACAAGGCCAAGTGCCAGGCCCTGCACTTGGGCCACAAGAACCCCATGCAGCGCTACAGACTTGGGGAAATGTGGCTGGAGCTGGCTAGCAGAAAAGGACCTGGGGGTTCTAACTGACAATTGGCTGAATATGAGCCAGCAGTGTGCCCAGGTGGCCAAGAAAACCAATGGCATAGAAATAGTGTGGCCAGCAGAAGTAGGGAGGTGGTTGTCCCCCTGCACTCAGCACTGGGGAGGCCACACCTGGAGTGTTTGTGTCTGGTTTTGGGCACCTCAATCCAAGAGAGATCTGGAGGTGCTGGAGCGGGTGCAGAGGAGGGCAACGAAGCTGGTGAAGGGCCTGGAGAATAAATCTTATGACAAGTGATTGAAGGAGCTGGGACTGTTCAGTTTGAGGAAGAGGAGGCTGAGGGGAGACCTCATCACTCTCTACAACTGCTTGAGAGGACATAGAGAGGTTGGTGCTGGTCTCTTCTCACAGGGAATTAGCGATAGAACAAGAGGGAATGGCTTCAAGCTACAACAGGATAGGTTTAGACTGGACATTAGGAAACAATTCTTCACAGAAAGAGTGGTCAGACACTGGAATAGGCTGCCCAGGGAGGTGGTTGAGTCCCCATCCCTGAATGTGTTTAAGAGTCGTTTAGATGTGGTGTTGGGGGATACAGTGCAGGGGAGAACTTTGCAGAGTAGGATTGATGGTTGGACTTGATGATCCCCAGGGCCTTTTCCAACCTGAATGATTCTATAAAACCCCCGTGTCCTGCCAATTTCCAGGCAGCAATCCAGCAGCTCAGATGTTCTGGCTCCTTTTTGTCACTCTTTACCAACCGTACAGTATTTCTTTTTCGCACACACACGTGAAAAAAAACTAGTTCCTTTACCTCTGAGTGCTGACGCAGTAACGAGCCTCCCGGTTCCCGATGTTGCGAACCAGCAGAGTTCTCTGGGTGCTGCACTTGACTGGGCAGACGGAGAAGTTCAGCTGGTCAGGGAAATCCAGGATAGCTCGGGCACCTATCGCTCGGATGGGCACAATGAATTTCTCCCTCTCTGTGATGCAGGTGAGCTGGTGGAAGTAATCCTGAAGGGAAGGAAACAACGGCAGCACCGTGCAGTTAGTACCGTCCCCGTGGCAGAAGGAAAACCGCTGTTTTTGTGACTCTAACAGCAGCGTTCAACAGCGCGATAGTAATTTTTCCCTTAACGACCTTTCATTCCAGTAGCGTGACTCGGACGGGGCTGTTAACTTGCAAAGAAGAAACAATCTCATCGATTCACCTGCTTTTGCAGCAGAATTAGCTGATGCTTTGATTCCGAGGCACCAAAACAGAGTCATTTCATGCCAGGGATTACAGCGGTAACAAGAACCTGCTTCGATCCCCACCGCAGACTTTAAAGGCACCGCTAAGAACCGGGTTACGCCACAGCACTAACTCCAGCCCCAGCAACGCAGCCACCCCCTTGAAGCTTGGCAAGGGATGCTCAGGGACATTTTCACGAGGATTAGTCAGTCTCTGGTGAAATACTTCACAAGTTTCGACATTATAATTGTTTTAAACTCTCGGGCGAGTGTAGGGTACACGTGTATTTCCCGCCCCTTCCCATTCCAGGGACTAGGCTGGGGAGATACACTCTTAAAAAGCTATCTGATCCACCTCCCCACCCCAGAACTGGCCCAGCTCTGTACCCAAACTGGAGTTTGGTCGAACTGGAGATGTTTGACAAGTACTTAAAAGCACTAACAATTCCACTCCTGCCCTCAGCAGCCTATTCCAGCCCTACCCTAGGCTTAGAGAGTTCTTCTCCCTTCTCATCTCTGTTTCCCTTCACATCTCATCCCAGCCTCAGGGGACACAGGAGACAGCTCTGCTTCCTCTCTGCTGCACGGCTGATGCCTTAATCACATCCCTCTGGTAAGGTCTCCAGAATAAACGGCTTTGTGCCTTGTTAGCCACCCTAACACAAGGCACGGTGGCATCGGGAGCTGCAGACAGGAGACACCCAGCCATTCCCACCAGAGAAAACTCAACTGTGCTATTCCCAGCCACGGGCTTGTTCAGGAAAGAGCCAGACAGTCCCGTCCCCCTCCTTGAGCTGTCTGGCATTTAGCAGCAGGAAGGCGAATTAAGCCACCAAAATCATTTTACTGTGGGGTTGAGCAGATTGATCTCCAGATGTACGGCGTGGCATCCCTGGGCTGGAAGCATTGCCTTGTCCCTGCTGAAACCAGTGGTAAACCAGCCACAGTAGGGTCAGGAGCCATTATCCCCAGCAGCTCTCTTATCGAGCTGATAAAAGCTCTGCCTCTTATCATTCCCTTGCTGTCCTGATCTTCTCTTTTCTTCCCCCTCCCCGTGCTTTTAACTCATTTGATATTTTTATAAATCGCCGAAGCAGCAAGCAGACAATTTGATTTAGGAATTGCACGCAGCAGCAAGCTCCCTCAGCCAGAACTGGTTTGGATTCCTCCGTGCTGGGGATTCCCTGCTCCCATACTCATCCTCTCCAAGCCTGGAAGGGACCGAAGGCAGCCGGAGGAGGCACAGACACATTGCTATTGCCTTCAGCACAACAGCCACCACCACCCAGCCCTGACCAACCACCTGCTCAGCTGGGGTTTAAGGTGACAGTGACAGACGCTGTCACATCCAAGATGTAAAAAGAATAAAAGAAGATCTTTTTCTTTCAATAGACGTCTCAAATATTCACACTGGAAACTGCAGAAGGGCTTTTGCGTCTCGTATTTGGAAGGTAAAATGCCAGGAAGGGAACCGCAGCAAACGACCTACAGAATTGAATATCGCATTTCAGGAGAGCATTTCATCTTCAGCAAGCCCTTCTGAATTAGCAATTTTGTACTCAATCTCGTAGCCTAAGCCCTCTAAAATAAAAGCTACGGGCAGCCCATGTGAATTTAAATCACCTATTATCTGGGTACTTCACATCCTGTGACTGTTTAGATCCTCAGAAACTGCATTAGCAAATGAAGAATGTTATTTTCTTCTTTCTTTTTTTTTTTTGGGTTGTTTTGGCCCCACTACTGTAACAAAGGCTTTGTAAATCCAGTTGAAAGCTGTGTGCCTTATTAAGTCTCAGCATGCCATATTTACTTATCTCTCCCTTCCAGATGCCAGGTAGACAGAGGAGGATGCGAGCAGTTCAGATCAGCACGGGGATAAAGAGAAAAAAAGACATTTCAACAATTCGGAGGTATTGGAGGGAAGCAAAAAGGAAATTATTTTCAAGTCGTTGCCACTGCTGAGGAGCGAGTGGATCAATGGAAATAAGAGCTCGAGGAATAAATCCCCCACCACCACTGCAAGCACGGGCAGCTTTCCCAGCCCCGCTGCCAGTGAGGGGCACCGGGATCGCAACACACAGGGAAAGGGACTTCTCCAGGTGTGGGAAGGAAAAGCAACACGGATTTGGCCTCACAGTGACAACCACGACCTTGAGAAAGCCACCCCTTGCCATTCGCGCCCACGCTGAGCCCCTTCTCCATGGGGTGCCCTGGGATGTCCCTTCCCACACAAAGCTCGGCCTGAAGGTCTCCAGCACGAGCTGCCCCTTCAACCAACTTCTCTGACCCCACTGAAGTGGGACCTTGGCCTGGCATTAGGCCAAAGGGGAGGGGGCAGAACCTAAGGAAAAAGGGGTGCTAAGGCAGAAGGTGGCACGAATGACGGTCCCTGAGGACCTTTTGAAGGCTGGATCGCCCTCCCCTAGGAGGAGATAAAGGCTGCCATGCTCCACTGCAGCACTGCCCTGTGTTACCAACTCTGCTATGAAACCAGTTTAAACATCTTTTACTCCGCAGCTGCAAACCCTCAGCAGACTGTTTAAATCCAGGTTTCTAAATAAACATGCCCGGGGTGAGAGAGGGGTTGCATCACGTCTATCCTTTAAAGAATGCCACGTATAGATGCAGCTTCAGGCTACAGATTTTCATGAAAATACGACTTCATCCTTCATCCACCTCCTCTCTCAATTTCAAGGAAGACAGATGATCATACGATGGTTCCTCTTCTCTTATTCCCCTTTGATAAGCAAAAAATTACAAGTTGGCCCATACTTGGCCTTCTGAGTACCACCACTGGCATTTGAATTGGCATTCACTGAAATGAAAGCCGCTGCTTCTCTCAGAGATGTCATTTCAGGCTCTTTGCAAACTCAGGCAAACGTTAATTACCCTTGCAGTGATACCAACCTTCACTGCCCAGTATATGCCAGCAAACCCAGAGCTCAGTTTTACTGCCAAACTGATGCTCAACACTGAATTCCTCATAGCAGACAACTGCAAAGGAGAGATCCTCGTAGGGTGAGGTACCACAGTATGTCAAGCAGGGAAATCTCTCTGCTGAAACCAGAAAGGCTGGGAAATAAGGGCCATTAAAAGAGGAGGAGGAGTGGAGGATGACAATAGCTCCACGTGAGATGGGCTAGCCCTTCTCCTGCCTCCCTCCACCACCAATTCACAGGAGGCTTTGGAATCAGTCGCTTGGCTCCAGGCTCATTTTGCACCGGGCTCTTTGCCTTGATCTTCTGCCCCTCCTCGCCCCTCTCCCAGGAGTCTCCTCAAAAGTACACTTGGAATAGCTTCTGTGTGCTACAAAACATCTCTAGCAGGGCTGGGCTGAATTTTAAAGGAGTTAATTTCAGTAATGCAATAACTCATCGTCCTGTCATATTTCATATTATTCAATGAGCATTAATTCAGTCTCCGCTGAGCATCGGTAATGAATTTTGCAAACCTCACAGACTGAACTTGTATTGCCTGAAAATATTGCATTGCTACAGCGAAAAAGAGCAAGAGGACAAGACAGAGTAAGCCGTGCCATGGTTTGATATGCTTCTCGCTTCCTTCTTCCTCTAAGATAATCTATTAATAAGCCCGAAGGACACACAAACGTAAGTATTCCCGTCTGTTGTTTGTTTGCCAGCCAGTTCCACAACGGTTTCCAATTAGGCAGGGGCTGCCAGACCATAACGCAAGGACACCCGGGAACGCAGGGTGGCACGAGAACACCCACACTGTACAACCGGAGCCGCTGAACAGCGGTGCGTAAATCAGAAGCAGCAAGAGTAACTAATTGGAAATGTTGCCCAGCAGAAAAATTAGCATTTTGTATTTGTACCGCAAGTGCCAATAAACAAAGAGACACGTCAGCTCTTTATTTACCCTCTGACAGCCCAATGGTGTGGCACATTCCCAAATGACGGCGAGACGACGGGAAACAGTTCATTTTTCAAGACAGGGACGCCTGGCACATGGCATTTCAGCCACCGACAACTCACGTGGCCCTTTCATTTAGGGCTTCGCTGCAATTTCACTCCCGTGAATCAGGAATTACTTGGCTCAAGTCAGGCTGAACTCCAGGGAAGAGGAGATTCAAATCAAGAGATTTACATGCAGCAAGTCCACGTCAGGAGGGCTCTCCGACCCCGAGAGAGGGGTTTGGACTTGTATCCCAGGTCTCTGGGTTATCCACAATCCCTGTGGATGGTGGAGCAGCAGAGATGGTTCACAGGCAGTGTTCATAAACCTTCCACAACTAAAAGGCAGGTACTGGAATAACAGAAGCACAGAACTGTAGGGGTTGGAAAGGACCTCTGGAGATCATCTGGTCCAACCCCCTGGCCAGAGCAGGGTCACCCAGAGCAGGTCCCGCAGGAACGTGTCCAGGCGGGTTTGGAATGTCTCCAGAGAAGGAGACTCCACCACCTC
>VXAK01007490.1:17707-31159 GCA_013399435.1 Arenaria interpres
AACTTCTTTGCTGTGAGGGTGGCAGAGCCCGGGAAGAGGCTGCCCAGGGAGGTGGTGGAGTCTCCTTCTCTGGAGACATTCCAAACCCACCTGGATGTGTTCCTGTCCAACCTGCTCTGGGTGACCCTGTTTGCAGGGGGTTGGACTAGATGATCTCCAAAGGTCCCTTCCAGCCCCTACAATTCTGTGATTCTGCACGTGAGGAACTGCAAGCCCAACACAGATGGGCTTTACAGAACCATTTCCCCCATCCTGCCTCTTTGCTAAGGGGTTCTCAAGGGTGCCCTGCACCTCTTTACCGCGCTCCTGATGCATCTCTAGCTGAGCCACAGCACTCTGAGACTGCACTGACTCACACTCCAGCAAGTACGAGACAAAATGTTCCCTTTGTACAAAAGTCCAATTCTGCTGCGTAAACCCCCACGTGTTCCTCCCCGATGCCCTGCACAACCCCTGCAAGGAGCACAACAGTCAGTTCAGCAGAAACCATCAATGAAGCTGCTCAAGGGCGAGACAAGGGACAAACTGGTGGACATTGATGCTCTTTGGGGTTCTCTCACCTTCCCTCTATTTGCAGTGATGTCCAAGTGTTGCTCTGCTGCCTCTCCAAACCTGAAGAGCAGCACTTCGCCCTTCTCGAGCACGGATTTACCTCTGCCACCCCCAAAAGGAACACTAATTAATACTAATAAATCACATTTTAAAGGCACCAGTGGACTCTGCAAAGCCTATCTCGGTGAGATTAAGCTCTTGTGTCACTTGGGTAGTTTGGAGAACTGCCCTAGGCCAACATAATTTTTACCCTAAATATTAATGATGTTAAATAATTTCTCAGTCCCTCCAAAGGAACAGATTATTCCACAAGCACAGGGAGTCAGAGACCACAGGGCATTTCCTCTTCAGTTATCTATACCCATGCTGTCTGAGGACAGCACAAAGTGTTAAACTAAATCTAGGCAGCAAGTGAAAGATGAAAAAAAAAAAGCTATACCCAGTGAGATCTTGGATCTCTGGCCTGGTGCAGAAATAAAACGTGGCTCAGAGATATCCCCTTACCTTGCCTCTCCAACAAAGCCATGCGAAGAATCAGAATGGTTTAGGCTGGGCAGGATCTTAAAAATCATCTAGTTCCAATGCAATTGGCAGGGACATATGGAGCCCCTCTGCTGTGAGGACAGGCTGAGAGAGTTTGGGGGCAGCCAGCCCGGAGAAGAGAAGGCTCCAGGGAGACCTTCCAGCCCCTTCCAGTCCCTCAAGGGGCTCCAGGAAAGCTGGGGAAGGAATCTGGATCAGGGAGGGGAGCCACAGGAGGAGGGGGAAGGGTTTGACCCTGAAAGAGGGGAGATGGAGCTGAGATGTGGGGAAGAACTTGTTTGGTGTGAGGGTGGTGAGAGCCTGGCCCAGGTTGCCCCGAGAAGCTGTGGCTGCCCCATCCCTGGAGGGGTTCAAGGCCAGGTTGGAGGGGGCTTGGAGCCACCTGGTGTGGTGGGAGGTGTCCCTGCCCAGGGCAGGGGGTGGCACTGGATGATCTCCAATGTCCCTTCCAACCTGAACCATTCTATGATTATACATCTCAAAGTCACCTGCAGCACACCAACCTCCCACTGAGCTAACGACATCTAGAGCTCGGTGTGTCCGTGCTGAGCTGGCTCCCTGCCCTGTGCACAGCATTCCCTCTCCCCCAGACCCACAGCTGGATGCCAGGCAAATATCCTGACGGACAGCACGGCTGCGAAGTGTGAAAATTGAGGGTGTGGAAAAGCACCATCTTTCCTCCAGCCCAGAGTGAGGCAGGGAAGTGACTGCCACCTGGGAAAAATAAAAGCTCTTTGGGTCTATTTGCTCCTTTAATATTTTCCATCATAATTAAACCCCTACCACTGAGCAGAGAGATGCAAAGTATCTTAACACCCAGCCCAGCCCGTCAGCCCCTGCTGCAGTGGCTGAGAGCAAGGTCAAGATGTGACTGGCAGCAGAACTGCCTGACCACAGCCTAGAACAGACCTCACTGGGATATAACCAGTCCGCAACGAAAACGACAGCTTTAGGGACAACGTTCTGCTGCCTCACTGCTGTGTCCAACATGATAGACATTGAAGTGACTCCAGTTTTCCAAGGGTAGCGGTCCTCACTCTGATCAGACTCAGCTTCAGGTCCTCCAAATAATGGGTCACTTTTAAACAGGCTTTTGTATTTCTACTGAGTGGAGCAAACCCATAATTATGCAGCAACGGACAGAATCCAGAAAGCAACACCTTGAGAGGTGCCCCACCACAGACAGAGACTCTTCTCATCCCTGAAACCCAAAGACATTAGATGTTGCCCTGCTGAAGGATAAAAACAGCCTGAACCAAATAAGAGCCTCCAGCCTATGAGAGCATAATCTTCACCATGGGGAAAGAGTTTCCCCTGCTTCTAGATCCAACGCAACCCCACTGAACACAGGACAAGTTCCTCAAAACCCAGACCAGATGCCCTGTTCTGAATCCAGCCCCGCATGTTCACCTTCCACTGAAGGCAGCAACCTCTCAGGACCTCCAATCTCACCTTGTTCTCCTCGGGGGTGAAAAGGACGCGAAAAGTTAAAGGCATGCCAGGTGCTACCTTACGGCACACATCGCTGGGGCTGATCAACTTGAAATAAGGTGAGCTCTCCAAGACGACCTTCACCATCCGAGGAACCTGCAAGAAAGATGTGAAACTGTAATTTTGCCATTCATGGAAACTTGAGAAGAGACCTGGCCGTGCCCTGGTGACATCCTTCCTTAACCACCTTCCCAAAGCACTTTGAGATCTTGAGGCACCTGCACATAATGCACAAGAGTGGACTTGTGGGAGAGGGAGGGGAGATTTAGATTAGATACCAGAAAAATTCTTTACAGTGAGGGTGGTGAGACACTAGAACAAGTTGCCCAGGGAGGCCGTGGCTGCCCCATCCCTGGAGGGGTTCAAGGCCAGGCTGGATGGGGCTTTGGGCAACCTGGTCTGGTGGGAGTTGCCCTGGCCCACGGCAGGGGGGTTGGAACTGGATGATCTTTAAGGTCCCTTCCAACTCTGACCATTCTGACTTGAATCCCTTCTGCCTGGGCAAAACGGCTCTAGGCCAGAGGCAGGAGGTCAATGCCTTGCTGTGAAGGAATCACAAAGCGAGTAAGACATCACCAGTATGGAGACAGAACACCCAAACCAAGTCATCCCCATGTTCAACAAGCCCAAAGAACCTTATTGCTTCTGCGTGCAAAACTCCGTGCAGTCACACCTCGACATGGGGGGTACGGTTTTTTTTTTGAAGGCAAAGCAGCATTTGTTAGAGTGGGGCAAGGGAAATATTCACTTCTAACATACTGGGTTTGAGTGGGGCAGTCAAGCTGCAGAGTCCAGGCAGACCAGCGAGAGGAGACCACACACACTGTAGCCGTACTGGGAATAAAAGCAAGCTGAAGAAGAGCAAAAGGAGGAAACACAGGAAAACAAAACCTCAGAAACAAGGAGATGGCTAAGAGAATTTAAAGGGGGCTGTAAAGAAGCAGGGGAGAAACGCAATACTCTACAAGGAAAGGCTGATGCAGGAGACAAAAAGCAGTCAACTTACCAAAATGACGGAAAGCCAGACGGCCCCCCAGGCTGTGCCTATCAATTATGGGCTTCAAAGGCATTTTCTGCCTTGACATACACGACCGGCACTGACTCACAGTGTGGCTTCATTATTAAAAGCCAGTCTTGGTTCTCAGGAGGCTCTTGCTGCCTGGTGATTGTAGCCAGGCAGCTGCCAGTGCAGAAAAGCCAGATTTCTGGGTATTCCTACCCACATCCAGTGGACCCTGCAGGCACCTGGGTGCAAGTCTCCACCCTCTGGGACACCACGAGCACAGAGAGAGCAAGCAGGCATCTTCTAGCACAGCCCCGAGCACCAAATCTCATCTCACAAAGTCTATTTTGACTGACAGGCAGCTTCACTGATAAACAACAAACCCACAGGAGGCTTGGGAAAAACGGAGGTTTGTTCTGCACCACCCACCCGAGCCCAACAACCCATGGCCAAGGCGTCCCTGGACTCTCCAAACACCCTTCGTTCCCAGCAGTGCCCTGGGGGAGCACGTTCCGGGAGCCAATTTCACCCTGCAGACAGAGATTCTGGTCACTGAGCCCCTTTGGAGATGAGCACACGTGGCGAAGACCTTCAGCAAAAGCTGCCCAGAACATCTCTGAGGCTGGTGAGGAGCAGCCCGGAGACAGAAAAGCAGTTTAAGAACACACAGGTAAGAGCAGTAAGTATAGAGCTAAGCACTTCTGTATTTGAATGAATACAGAGCTTATTTGGAATATACTTTGCCATTATCTGGATTTTTATGGAGCAGACAACCTCAGTAAGAACCTGGGAAGCTGATGAGAAAACTTTGAGACAGAGCACACTGTTGTTTTTCTCCCGGACATTACCAAAAGCAAGCAAAATTAGAATATAACAACCTCTCTTGGGATGATCATCTCTATCTTTGTGTACTTAACCACGCCAAGGATTTTCCTTAGAGCTGATCTTACTTTTACGCAGGTGCTGTCCCATGGTTGAGGTCTTACTGGCTTCAAAACAAATTCATTTTGGAAAAAAAATCAGCAGTTCACACATTGCCTCCCCTTTACAGGGCACACAAATCCCAAGGTGCAGCTGTAGAAGTTTATTATTATTGTTTTTTTACCAGGAATGGCAGAAATGTTGATGCAGATGTTCTTTTCCACTTGAGGAAGCACGAATAGAGCAAACTAACTGTTTGCTTGGTGGCTGGTACTTGGCAAAGACAAACATTTTGAAGTGCCACATGGATAACAGAGCAGCTGAAGCCAAAAGACTTAGTGGGAAGGAAGCAGAGCCATAGCAAGAGAGAAAGTGAGGCACATTTTAATCAGGAAAGAGGACACCTACAGCACAAAGAGTGCCCAGAACCAGTGTGGGCCACACCGGTGGCATCCCTTGGGCACAGGCATCCACGCTGCATCTTTCCAACATTCCCGAGCTGAAGGCCAGACCAGGAATGGCACAATACTCTCTGCGAACAACTGAGGGACCACATCTGCATCCTTTCTCACCAAAGGGGCTTCCATTTTCAACCATGTCCCTGTCAAAACCTGTTATCTCAGAATATACTTCGGCTTCGCCTTCAATTCTTCCACCTGCCAATATGCCTCGACAGCTTTTTTTTTGTCCACTCTTGGTTTCCCCCAAGGGGTAGATTTGGAGAGGGGGTGAATTCACCTGCTCTTGTGTACCCTTCCATTTTCCCATCCTGCCCCCCTCTCACATATACATCTTACTATTCACTATCTTTAATTACACCTTTCTTTTTTCTGACCTTTCTCTGCTTCCAGTGCACTTGCTGTTAGGTGTCAAGAGAAACCCTTGCGTCTACAATGTTCTCTCCCAGGGCACTTTCTAACTCAGCTCTTTTCCTCTCTCCTTGTCTTTTCCCACCAGCTTGCTCTTGGCACATGCCTCTTTCCAGCAAATGTTTCCCCTGCCGAAATTCAAAAGGTCTCAATTTTCCTCTTTACAGCGGAACAAAATTGCTGACATTTTTCAACTTTTCCCTTCTCAACTTCCTTGGGAAATCTCAAAGTGATCACAGTTGGTTTTTTGTGGTGGTTTTCTTTTTCCAAGTAAAGGTGGAGACCTTCACGAGCGCATTACTCTGGATGTGCTCTGGTTCTCCGTAGGGAAAGCAGGAAGCCACCTTGTCTTAGAAAAGCCTCAACAGAACTGAATTAAGCTTAGCAGGAGCCTAAAGTGGCACCTAAAAGCCTCCCACCGCTTCTGCTAAATCAGTCTGTTTCCACTGCTGTTTCAAAACACCTTTCCTGGAGTGCTAATGCCACTAATTATAACTTATTCCAGCATAAAGAGGAGAAGACTCATCCCCTGTGCTTTGACAGCGAGCTGCACAGAGGCAGTGATGCTCTGCCAGAGACCAAGATCAACCCAGGAGCCACCAGGACGAGGTAAAGCATGAAAAGCAGGTAAGAACTGCACAGCCCTCACCGTTCCCATCAATCCAGGGCTTCCAAGGGGAAGGATGCTGACTAGGAAAGCTCCTTTGGGTTACATACCACCAACACGTAGCCAAAATCAGGGGGAGAATCCCCAGCAAGGGAAGATTTCTACCACCTTGCAAAATGAAGGTGGTGAGGGATTTTATTCCAGGTGTGCTGCCCTCTTCCAGCGGCGCTAAACCGCCGCGTCCCAGCACTTACCTTGTCGTTGTTCCTCAGGATCAGTGGCACTTCGTAGACCTCGAAGGGGACGTAGCTCTGAAACACCACCTCTGAGGGGAAAGGCTGAAACAAGCTCTGTTCCAGGTCAACTGTTGAGAACTGGAGAGGCAAAAGAGAGCGGTGAGAGGTTCAGCTGCTGGGAGGAAGATTCAGGAATGAGAGTCCTACACTGGTTCCCAGTGACATACAGCCTGGGGGTGAGTACACCTGTCCAGCTCACACCAGGGAAATAGTAACTCACCCATCTGCATTCTGAGCTGACCCAAAGTTTCTGGACCACATTGCACAAGCTCAAGCCAAGAAGCTTTTTTGGTAGATGTTTCTCCAGGTCTCCTTCTCCAAAAACGTTACCTCCAAGCAGAGCCCTCTGCTAATGTGGTCACGCAGCTCCAAAGAGCCACAAGCACCCGCGGAGCGAGTGAAACCCAAAAACTTACATGAGATTCCACGGGAAACAATTTTGGGATGATCTTTACTCCAAGACAGGCAGAGTCCTACACATTCCCAAATATCTTTTCTTAGATATATAACCCAGAAACCAGTAAGAGAACAGTACCAGAGGAGGTGAGGCCAAAAAGAAAGTAACCCAGTCGTTAGATAAAAGACAAATGAGGTGAATGCTGGATGGTGAGAGGGTTCAGCTCTTTTCTCAGCATTACTGGGCAATTTGAGTAAGACTGGATTTGGTATCTGCACCGGCAGGTCCCTAGCAGTCACGGTCACGCCGTGGCTAGCAGCTCCAGCACACGGCAAGTTATTTCTGCACATTCCTGACCTCCTGTGCTGTCTAGAGCAATCCTCAACCATTTTGTTACACATCTCTCGCTGGCAATTTTCCACCCTACAGCCTGCCTCAGTGGTCTACCCACTTTGGGCTGTGTCTTATCCAGAGTCCTGTAAGGAAAGCAGCTTTAAACATAGATCCAAGTAAGCATTGGTCCAGGTAAAGTGGATTCACTCCCCTCTGCCCCTCTATATTGGCCGCCTGCAAAAATTTAACACTCAACAAGGGTCCTGCACATCATTCCAACCCAAAGCGGTCATGCACTTGGGTTTGTTAAATCTTAACAATCTTCAAAGGCCAGGCTGGATGGGGCTTTGAGCAACCTGGTCTGGTGGGAGGTGTCCCTGCCCAGGGCAGGGGGGTTGGAACCCAATAATCTTTAAGGTCCCTTCCAACCCCAACCATTCTATGGTTCTGTAATTGACTAATTACCATAGGGTCTACAGCCTTCAAAGGCTGCCATCCCTGAGGGAGTCACGACCTCAAGCATTTGGCAGTGACTACCCCAAAGCAAGAGGTGGCTATTTCAGCAGGAGGATGGCAAATGGCAAGCTCATGCCCTTGCGTCCTGCCCCAGCATCGTGTTTTAGTGACAGCAGCTGAACTCCAGCAGAGGTTATTTATATCAACTTAGTGCAGATCAGGACTTCAACATCTCACCAGGGAAAAATGTTGTACTTTTCCCCCAGCAGAAGGAACGCCACCACCATCAGTTTGAAAGGACAACCAGGACCTAATCACCAAGGTATTTAGGTAAGCTGGAGGCAAGCCTGTCACGAGCCCGCGCTCTCCTCAAATGTCACATCAAAACAGGAAGGAAAAGGGCAGGAAAAGGCTACCTTCTGGTGTGAGCTTTCACTCATGTCTAGGAGCTGGATAATCCGGGGCCGTCTCATCTCCCGAGTGCTGGCCAACCTCTGCTCGGTGGTGAGAGACATTTCCTTCAGGAAGGCAGAGGGAGTCAGCTGAAATGCAAAACATCAGCAAGAGCTACAGGAACGGCTTTGTTCAGAAAGGCTTTTCTTGTTCAAGTGCCAGTGATGAATAATTTGTGACCACAGCTACTAGGATAATCCTGGAAGTCCCGTAAGTTACCTGCTGAAATATTTAACATCAGTAAATTAATGATATAGAGCGGAATACACATGCTCTAACCAAGTGGCTCTGTCCCATTAGCTTCTCCGTCGTGATTCGATGTGACACGTCTGGGGATTTCTGCTCTTTGGGCATTTACTTCCTCTTTAGTTTTGCTGGATTGAGCCAGTGACCTTTGAAGAGAGCAGGGAGGAGTTATCAGAAATCCCCTAACTCCGTCTTGCACGATGCTCACAACCAACATGCGTGTGGAGATGTCACTGCTGGATGAGTCAGAGGAAAGCAGAAAAGCAGCCACTGTGCCAAGAGTGAGGCGGAGAGGAATGGGTCCAAGCTTTAGTTCTCTCTTTTTAATTAGCAATTGTTTTCTCTCTGTTCTGGCCTCACAGACCCCTCCGCAGAAGCATACGGAGATACCTCCTTGACAGAGCCTCAGCACAAGGTTGTCTCCAAGTCAGGTGAGCTCCAGTCAGCAAAGGGGATGTTTGTGGATGAGAAGGAAGAATTGCCCTGAGTCCACCGCTGCCTGTGGGGCTGGATCTGTGCTCTACGCACGATATGAGATAAAACAACTGGTTTGGAACCTGTTCTGTCTGGGACCAGCCACATCTCTCAAGCCCTCAGGCAGGTATGGCCAGAGCAGCGAGTATGCCTACGTGACAGAAGATATTACTGCCCAATGAATTCATTTAACTGGGCTCCAGTAGCACACCCAGGCAAGACTCTGGATTTTCCCAGCACACAGTGCATCCCTCACTGCATCATGACAGCAACCCCCAACAGAACAAGGGCATCAAGGAGATGGGGAGATGGTGTCCAACTTCACCGTGCTACAGGACAACAGGAGGGGAAGGCAGCAGGGGGAGTTTCCAGCCTTAACACAGCTCCTGCCTGGCCACAGCAGGTACTTACAGTTACAGACTCCTCTTCCTCTCCAACTAGTTTCGGATTATGAGGTGCTACCACTTTGCTCTGGAACCTATCATCCATTTTGGAGGACGTCACGACCCGATGGAGCTTGCCAGTGGCCATGTCTCAGCTCACCTGGAAGGAGAAAGAGTGGGACTTTGAAAATCCAGAATCCCATTCATGGCAGACCCAAAGGACACCCCTCCAGGCTGTGGGACCCTTCCTAAGTGGAACACATAGTGCCTTCCCACCCTCTTCCATGATTACATCATATTTAAATGGCAGAGTTAAGATTCATAGAAGTAGAACCCCAGCACAAACATTTCTTGAGCCAAAACCACCTTCTGCTGTGGGTACAGTCCCACGAGCCACAAACACGCCAGGGCCTGATGGCATTTCCCACCTTCCCCCCACTTCGATTACTTTTGGAACCCCATTTCCCCGGATTATTAACCAAATCTCTATTAATATCCAAACTGTCCTTTATTACTCTTTAAAAAAAAACTTTTTTCATGGGCACAGAAGGTGGGCAAATGTCATTTAAGCTGCCTCATTTTACAAGAGCAGCTCTTTACAAGAGCACACGTGATGTGACTTTGTGCCTGACCCTACGAAGTTCTCAGAGCATTATGAAGAAGCCTTAAGCCCAGGGCTGGCTGCCGCCCCGAGCATTAACAAAATCAGACCATTTCCCTGCTTTGCAAACCAAATGTCCACCCTTTGTGCAAGGAGCCTGCCGATGTTTCCAACTAATGGAGCATAGAGTTCAATACTCTGATTAAGAACTACAGTTTCTCAAGGCTAATTTGGTTGGTTTAAGTTACAAAAATTACCCAGCAAATATGACTCCTTCCAGGCATGAAATTACCACAGCGCCCAAGAGCATTTCTCCATGGAGAACGAGGGCTCTAATTTTCATTTATTAACACCCAAACTCAAGGCTCCCTACAGGCTGTAACAGCAGAAATAAAAGCATGAAACCATTAAAGGAACATGAGCAATTAGCTCAAATATAAATGTAACATATGTGAAAATGGGGCCGCTTAAGACTTTTTCCTAATGGCAGTTGTTCTCCAGCATCCTTATCCCACAAATAGTGTGGGTTAACAGGTCCATGGGCCGTTCTTCCTCCAGTCACCAGCTTGAGGACCACCTCTCCATCTGTGCCACACAAAGTGGGTGTGCAAGAAAGGGCAAGAAGAGAAAACAACCCCAGAAAGCGGGTCGCAAGCACCAACAAAAACCAAAGATAAGCACATACAGTATTTGCCAAGCGCTACTTTGGACTAGAAATAATTGTCCCCTCCCTTTCTGGCTGATGGGACCAAGGAGCAGAGGGATTTGCCCACTTATTTTCTGGGATTTGAAAGACCAGTGCTCTCAAACCCAGCTCTACCCTAATTATTTTTTTCATCCTGACATTAAATCACAGACCGTACTCCCTCCTGCTTCCTTCTGTTCCGCATCACCTTTTTTTTGTGTGGATCTGCTGTACATCTACAACATCTGCACAAGGATGAGCATTCCCTTCCCCTCAGGTTTGACCCACCTCCTGCAAGCGAGGCAATAACTTCATTCCTCTCCTCCCCAAAGAGCTTCAGCGCTGTACGTGCTCATGGAACAGTGTTAAGATATGACAAGGCTGGCATTTAATTTTGGTCTTGCTAGAAACACAGGAGCACAGTACTGTCCTATGGACACGAGGACGTGCTGCAGTAAGAGCTAGGGTTTAAAAGCCAGAAATAACTATTTTTCAAGAGAAATCTAATGGTGATGATACCCCATTAATCTGGATTTCAATGTTTTACGATTGGGTCTTGAGAATAAGTGGATTATTTGTTCCAATTTTGTACCTGTAATTTCACTTCACTGGAAATTAATCCTCTTCGTCCTGCCCGCAGCGCTTATTTCCAGAGGTCTTCCAACCTCCACAGCCCCATCCCAGTCGTCCAGCTCCCCCCCACCCTCCAGCGAGCCACGTCCCCACCGCCCGCAGCAACCAGCCCCCAGATTGGGAGGGAAGGGGCAGAACCCCAAAAATCAGCCACCTCTCCCCCCGTAAAGGCAGGACAAAATGGCAACCTCATCACAGCACACTTCCAGCCCCCCGTCTGGTTTGGGGGGCAGATCTCTACCTTCCCCACCTCAGACAGCCTCTGCTCACCCTAGAGACATAAGGAAGGGTCACAATTCTCCCTCTGCTCCAGGATCAGGGCACAGGCAGCTCTGGCACCTCACCTTTAGGTTCAGAGCACCAATGCCCCCAGCAGAGGAACCAGCTGTCCTGGGACACAACTGCTAAAACAACCTAGACAAGAAATGAAGAAATGCCCAGGGCTGGGGGCCAGAAAGCCACAGGAAGCCAAGATTTACCAGAGCAGGGTGCCGAGCTGAAGATCACCAAGGTCACCCAAGCTTCAGCCTCCTCCCTGAGGCTTTTCACTCCAACATCTACAGCTAAGCTAAGGGCATCTGCCATCACTGCAAGTCACACAGTGACTTTAGAAGCCCTTAAAACCCCTTCTGCCCCACCAGACTTGCTCTTAGACCAGGTATTTAGTGAAATCCTGCCGAGTGTCACATAACTGCCACATCCCAACTGCCAACAAAACCGCCTCCTTCCTGCCCGGTGGCCAGATGCTACCTTAGGACAGGAAATTCATGCTTCTTGGGGAGGATTGCCGTTGTGTAGCGCCCAGTCTGGCTTCCTGAATCACCATGGGCTCTCTGGTGGCTGTGGACAGCCTGGAGGGACAGGAGTCAAGCCAGGGAACCGTTGGTGTGACGGTGCTGCCACCAGCACAGCAGTAACTGTCACCGGGCTGGTGGCTTTCCAGAGCCCGGTGGAACTGGGAAGGCAACTGATGGGACTTGGAAATTGGGTTGTCCAGCACCTCCTCACCTCAACTGTTACGGCCTTGCCAGGCAGAGCGGGAGGGTTTTACCAGGGCCTCAAGGAAGGAGAATTCAGAGCTTGACATCAGTTAAGTCTACTCCTTTCTCTGCTGCCGAGCTCCTCCTGCTCCAACACGGGGAGACACTGCGCAGGCTCAGGGTGCTGAGCAGAGAAGCCTCCCAAAACCGGCACCATCTCACCCTGCAAGTACCATGATAGCAAAGGTCCCCTAACCCAGTAAAGAGCCAGGGTTCACCACCTTTAACCAGTTCCACTCCAAGGGAAGAGATGGACCTTCCAGCATTTGTGGCTTTGGCATTTCTTCAGCTCCGGGCTGGAGTGGAGACTGTTTTCCGCCTTGAACTCCCTCAGAATCATAACGGATTGACCTGGGCTCTACTCCGATGGTTTACAGGCCACCAAAACGACTCGAGAAAGTTATAGCCTTGCAAATCACCGCAGCCCAGCTATTTCTTAAACGTCTCACTCCGCAGTGAATGATTGCAGCAGCATTAGAAAGCATACCTTCGAGTGACATTTGTTAATGTTCCATGAGCTTCAGATAAATTAACTTCAACACCACAGACAAGCTAATCATTTCTGTTTATGGAGTAAAGAAGTTTCCACCCTGACTTACAAAGCCAGAAATTAGCTTCTATTTTCCTCGCCCAGGGAAGACCCCAATCGCATCAACGCAGAAGAGAGCAGGGAAATCACTGTGTTGCTGCAGCTTCGATAATGCTTTTGGTGGTGTCCTCTGTTGTTGCACCTGGTGAATACCCACCTGGTGAGCTTGTTCCCATTAACCACACAGAAACACAGGCATTGACCAAGGACACCCAACGTACAAAAGCATCTCAGCTGCCAGGGAGCTTCATGCACATTCAGCACAGCATATGCTACAAACCAAAGCTGATCATGAGGCCCCAGGTGAACCCAATCATCACATCTCCTTGGCAGGGAACAAGGAACCCTCAAGTTTGAAGGCCAACACCCATTATTTGGGGGTTTACAATCCGAGCCCTGAAAACAAAGAGGCTCTCCAGCCAGCCAGCCTATGGAAACTCACTCCAAAACATCTCCCGCATGATGTCCAGCCATAAATCCGAGTGGAAACCAAGAGCTCAGGCAAAGAAACCTTAGGTGTGACACCCATGTGCACTCAAGGCACCAAGACAAAAGCGCTGTAAGGAAAGGAAGCTGGATGGTAGGTGACACTTCCCATCTCAGAAAGCAGAACTTGGCGACAGACATCAAGGTGACACCCATTAAGTCTCTCATGCTTGGTCTGAGATGGACTCACAGGGCAGCCACCTTGTGCTCCTTCCCAACAGCTCCAGCACCTTAGAAGCAATGTTACAGCCTGGTTCCTTGCTCAGAGAACTTGCCAGAGGAGCCTTAGGTGCTTACAAGGGAAATTGCTGGCTGCAAAGTATCTACGTGGAGCTGTTGGAGCGGGGCCAGAGGAAACCCCAGAGATGGTGGGAGGGCTGGAGCCCCTCTGCTG
>VXAK01007490.1:37047-52913 GCA_013399435.1 Arenaria interpres
CCCCCCCCCCCATTGAGGCAGACCACCCTCCGTATTCCAGCCGGGGAGGGGACGCAGCCACCATCTCCCCCCAGCATGGAAGGGGGGGGTCACCAGTATCCCCCACCTTCCCCAGTCGGTCGGGGACATGGGAGGGCACTCACACACCGGATCCCCGCTGCCAGCCCGGGCCGTGTCCCTTGTTCCCAAAGCAACAGGGCCTCTGGGCCAGCCCCAACACCACCATGGCAACAGCAGGGACACAGAGAGGGGAGGAGGCGGCTCCGGGAAGCCATGGCGGACAGGGATGGGGCACAGAGGGATGCTGAGCACCCACGGGGACAGAGCAGCGGTGGCTACCGGCAGTCCCTGGCTGGCTAGCAGTGCAGCTCAGGGAAAGGATGACCATATGGGTAGTAGGTGGAGGGAGGTCATTCTCCCCCTCTGCTCTGCACTGGGGAGGACACAACTGGAATCCTGCGTCCAGTTCTGAGCTCCCCAGTTCAAGAGAGACACGGAACTACTGAAGAGAGTCCAGCGAAGGGCAACAGAGATGATGGAGGGATTGGAGCATCTCTCTGNATGGGGTGAAACTGCCTCCAAGGAGCCCTCACAGCTTTGGCACAGCCCCATGCCTGCATCCCTCCAACACAGCAGTGGCTGGAGAAACTCACGGCCGAAGCCAAAGTGCTTCCCCCATGTCCAAGCACTGGTCACGAAACAGCCACGCACACCCCACACACCTGTGTCTGTAAATCCTAAAAATCAAGTCACACACAACCCACAGAGGTGCCAGTGCTGCCCTCAAAAAAACATCTGCTCTTCTCGCCTGCCCACCTTGTGATCAGCCAGACCCCAGTTCAACCAGCTCACTGGCCTCACTGGCATCTTGCACCTCCCAGTCCATCCGTAGCAGGACTTCACACCCTCAGGGAAGCACTGAAATCAGGAAACCCCGACAAAACACGGTAACACACACAGCTCTGAGCTCTCTGAGCCCAGGGGGTGCCCCTTACACTGACGAGCTCCAGCGGGGCTCTGGGCTCCATCACTGGGCACACCAGCTGGTGGTTCAAACAGATGCATTTCATAGGATCATCCAGGTTGGAAGGGACCTTTCAGATCGAGTTCAACCATCAACCCAGCTCTGACAAACCCACCATGAAAACCCATGTCCCTCAGCACCACGTCTGCCCGACTAGAGCAGATACCTCCAGGGATGGTGACTCCACCGCTTCCCCAGGCACCCTTGATAACCTTATCGGTGAAGAATTTTTTCCCAATATCCATTCTAAACCTCCCCTGGTGCAACTTGAGGCCGTACCATCTTGTCCCATCGCCTGTTCCTTGGGAGAAGCGACCCGAGTCTCTCTGCCCAGGGCTCTTGCTGAAGGGAGGTCAGTGATGCTATAGTGGCATCAATACCATAGCTTATTTCACCCTGTTTCCTCTGATAGGTTAAGACCCATCAAGATTTTATAGATCCCAAAGTTTAGGCAGGTAATTTCAGAAGCACAGCACCCAGAGAGCCCCAGCTCCAGCCCTGGCTCAGCCAGGCTCTTCAGCCTCCCCACAGCACCCATGGCTATAGGGAGAGCTTGAGTAACCCCTACAAAACCTGCTCCCAGCCCAGAGGGAGACAAACTCCCTTCTCCGGGGCATTAAAGGAAGAACTTCTTTGCTGTGAGGGTGGTGAGAACCTGGCCCAGGTTGCCCCGAGAAGCTGTGGCTGCCCCATCCCTGGACGGGTTCAAGGCCAGGTTGGCGGGGGCTTGGAGCCACCTGCTCTGGTGGGAGGTGTCCCTGTCCAGGGCAGGGGGTGGCACTGGATGGGCTTTAAGGTCCCTTCCAGCCCAAACCATTCCATGAGTCTATGATTAAACACCCAGAAAAAACCCTGGCAGGCAGCAGTTTCCCTCTTTGGAAGGGGAGACCCACAGGGACCCTGGTGATCAAGCAGAAGGGGACCAGTGCTCTCTGCCAAAAAAGCAGCTTTATTTGATTTTTTTCTCTTTTTTTTTGGCTTTTACACATAAAGCCCTTGCTGGGGGGGAGGCTCTAGCATTTTAGAAAACCACAGGCATTCTGCCAGAGCTGCCTTAATTGCTGATGGCAGGAAAGGTGAATGCCACAGATTATGACTTTTTCTAGCTACCAGGGACTGGGAGGGACAGGAATAGACTGGGTGCCCAGAGCGCACAGCGGGGAGATGTCACTGCAGGTGGACGCTGCCAGCCAGGCTGCTCTGTACCACTGGCAGCTGAGCAGAGGGAGGCCACAGCTCATCCTGTAGCTTCTTCACAGAACCACATGGGGTTGGAAAGGACCTCTGGAGATCATCCAGTCCAAGCCCCTGCCAAAGCAGGGCCGCCCAGAGCAGGTCCCACAGGAACGTGTCCAGGCGGGTTTGGAATGTCTCCAGAGAAGGAGACTCCACCACCTCCCTGGGCAGCCTCTGCCAGGACTCTGCCAGCCTCAAAGCAAAGAAAGTTCTCCTCATGTTTAGGTGGAACTTCTTACATTCAAGTTTGTGCCCATTTCCTTTTGTCCTGTCCCTGGGCACCACCGAAAAAAGACCGGCCCCATCCTCTTGCTACCCTCCCTTTAAGTATTTATAGGCATTGATCAGATCCCCCCTCAGCCTTCTCTTCTCCAGACTCAAAAGACCCAAGTCCCTCAGCCTCTCCTCGGAAGGGAGATGCTCCAGGCCCCTCATCGTCTTTGTAGCCCTCTGCTGGACCCTCTCCAGCAGTTCCCTGTCCTTCTGGAACTGGGGAGCCCAGAACTGGACCCAGTGCTCCAGATGGGGCCTCCCCAGGGCAGAGCAGAGGGGCAGGATGACCTCCCTCCACCTGGTGGTCACCCTCTTCCTGATGCCCCTCAGGATGCCATTGGCCTTCTTGGCCACAAGGGCACATTGTTGGCTCATGGTCATCCTATTGTCCACTGGGACTCCTAGGTCTTTCTCCTCAGAGTTGCTCTCCAGCAGGTCAGCCAAACAACACCACAGCCATGGCTCTTGATGGCTCCAGACACCAGGCAGCCCTGCCAAGCTGCTATTTCTGAACAGCAACAGACCTGAAATTACAGTCAATACGTGTGTAGGTACTTCGCAAGCCTACATGCATGGTTCAGGATGCCCTGCGGGATGTAGAAGACTAGAGCCACCGGTTTCTCACCCAGTCCTGTGCTTGGTGAGCATGGTGACCATGCTTGGAGATGGAAAAGTCATAAGACAGACCATCCTTATCACAGAACTTGCTGCCCAGACGCAGAAACATAGCTGAGACAGGGAAGCAGAGGGAAGTTAGGAGAAAGAAGCCTAGAAGAATCTTGGACAGGGCTTATTATCAGATCAAGGGTGGCTTCGAAGCTAGCCACAAACCCATGCTTTCCAGAAGAGAGCCCCGAAGTTGAAATGCACACCACCATGGATGCTCAGAGAAGGTACAGGGTTTACACCGCCACCCCCTCTCCATTCCTGGGGTTGTACACAGCCATCTCGCTCCCATGGGGGCCAACAAGCCCCTCTTGCCTGGCCAGCACACTCTCACCTCTGTTTTCCTTCACAATATGCAATCATCACCAGTAAGTTCAGCTCGGAGCCATCATTCCCAACCCACCCTTGGCTCTCTCAGGTGGCTGCCTGCGTTTCTAATCAAAGAAGGACCCATTTCAAGCAGCCCAGCCTGCAGCTAGTCCCAAGGAAGATGAGAGGGGACCACACTTGCTCATAGCCTGGCACAGAAGCTAGCCAGCCACCCTAGCACTTGGGACAAGCTGCCCTCACTCTCCTAACAGGGTCTGAGCAAAGCAGGCTGTTGGCCCTGCTCTCTTTAGAGGCACCAAGATCTGTCAGTCCACGCAGGGAGCTACAGGGCTGAAAATCCTTCCCCCCCGCCTCCATCCCCTGGGAAATGCTGTTTACACAGCTCTTATCCTCCTGCAGAAACAAATGAGCGTACAGCCAAGGGCAACAGGCAGGCATCTTGCATTATTAACCTCTCTTTTGCTGCAGTGCGAGGACACAGGGCAGCCAGCGTCCCCCAAAAGCCCTGCTGCAGGCTCCGAGATGAGACTCAACAGCACAGGCACTCTCTATAGCTTCTGAACACCCAAACCAAAGCTCCTGGGAGGGGTGGGGGGAGGCTGAAACAGGTACATCAGAAACGTATTTCCCCATGTCATCACTGCTGCACTTGCCAGATCAAATCCGCAGAATTACTGGACACGTTTGGTGCCTTGCAGAGGACACAGAGCCACAGCAAAAGCAGAGACAAGGGCTGCAGTGAGGATCTGGGGAGAGCAGGGACCAGACGAGAGCACTCACTACCACCACTTTAACCCATGAAGGAAGAACTCAATTAATTAGTAAGTGCTCAGCTAAAGAAAGGACTGACTGCAATGCTCAAGTCAGCTTAGATGCTATCAAAACATTTCCTGCCGAACCACTGCAGTGAAATCACTTACCTCACTGCAACTTCACGAAGTCCCAAATAGGCAGCCCATAATCCTCTTTAAACCCAGCAGCATTCATATTTGTTTTCCTCCTAAAAAGAAGGAAAAGAAAGTTGGCTCCTTTTAGCCGTGTTTCCCCTGCCTTCCTGGGAGCAATGCAATGCCACATTGCAGGGGAGAACACTGATTTTATTTTTGGTAGCGCAGACCTCGACGCACAACCCTGGGTTTGCTTTCTCCCTTTTTATTGCTGTGTTGGGAATCCATTTTGTTCCCTTCACTTTTTGCTGATTTTTACATCTCACTCCCAGACCCTTGAACCGATTCTCTGCCCCTTCTCTAAATCAAGACAATATTTCAAATGCCTGCATTTTTGAGAGCCTGATGTTAGCTGTGCAGCCATGAAATCCGAAAACAGTAAATTGGGTTTCCCCCCCAACTGCTTTTTAAAACAAAGTCCTTGGCTGCAACAAGAGCAATGCCTCCTAGCTTTTTTTTTTTTCCTTAATACTATGAAACCATTTAATCCAGCCGGCTGTCTTTGTGCAAAGGCAGAAGAAAATTTATAAGCCTCGAGAAGTTAAACACAGTTCAAGGGGAATCTCCGACAGGGAGGCAGTGATTGCCAGGATCCAATGCCACAGGAGGACGGGCAGATTTTGGATGGAGGTTGAGGCCTGACTCAGTAAGCTACTGCCATGGCATCTAAACATGCGAGTGGGCAGATGTCAAGGGCACTGATCACCTACGCAGCTACAGGATGGTTCGATAGGTGTTCCTGGGGCTGACATGACCTTAAATCCTTAGTCTTGCTCTCATGTTTCCTCTGGCAGCTAAAAACCATCTAAGTCCCCCGGATACTGAGGACAGAAACACGCTGTTGGACCAAGGTTTAGTGGTCCTTCACGGTCACAGAAGCAGAGCAAGGGTCGGTCTCTGCTCCCTCACGCCCACCTCTTCTCCTCAGCCGGCAGGGTCCTGGCAGAACATCCTCCATCCCACCCAGTGCCATAGGGCACCACAGGCTGGTGAGTCCTGGGCCCTCCTCTTCTCCACCAGGGAGAGAGGACCTCCTTCAGAGGCTAAACACACGGCAGCTCTCTACTACTTGGCATCACACGCATTTTAAAACCATGGCAATACCTGAACACCCACGGCAAGAGCCTCCAACTTCTCCAGTCCAAGAAAAAAAGCATCCTCATATGCTTAACCTCGTCCACAAGCAGCTTGTTTGGCTTTTGCAGCTTCTGGCATCACTCAGCAGCTCCATTTGCTGGTCTCCTTGGCTCCTTGCTTCACAGCAAGTCAGTCATCCACAGCTCCAGCAGGTCCAGGACACCTCCCACAGGGCGCTTCCAAACACAAACATCTGGTTTTGAAGCAAGGGAGAGGAAGATTAGGGGAAAAAAAAAAAACAACCATTGTAAGTGGGACAGAGAGAAGGGACAAACCCAGCCCTGAGCCCACAGGAGCACCTGGCACAATCACAGCAGCTACAAAGCACTAGAGGGTGTTCAAAAGCAGCACCATAAAAGGAGGATCTTGGTTTATTTATCACTGGTGAAGCACTGAAGGAAGAAGGCAGTCCCCTCGCCGCTGGTGCAGGTCCCCACAGCGCACAGGGCACCTCTTCACACAGCAAGGAGCTTACAAACAGAAGCAGGCATCAAGGAAAACAAAACAAAACTGAACGTGGCTTTACCCACTCCAGGCAGTTGCCCTCACAAGCCAAAACCAACCACGCCACAGACACAGTTGCCCAGTTTGAACTCAGGCAAAATCCCAAAGCAACGGCTGGTTTGCTCAAGAAGGGGCTACTGGGATTGCCTTCCGCTTCGTCAAAAGTTTGACTGCATTTGTATCCCAGAGTCTTTTGCCAAAAAGACCAGGAGTTTTGTATAAGAACAGTCACGGAGAGGCCATCCTGGGCTGGAACCTGAGCCAGGGATTTCCGATTCTTCAACAGGGCACCTCGTGCAATCCCCAAAAAGAGCTTCTGCTCTCCACCACGGAGGAACCATCAGACTCCACAGCTTTTATGTGACTGAGGTCTCCCAGCACATCACATTCTGGCAGCAGCGGGGCAGGTTTTCATTTTCCCACACAGAGATTGTCCAAGCTGAAGCGTTAAATAAGCTCCTCAGGATCTTCTTTTGAACCTCTTCCCATCCTACACACATTCCACCGCAAAATGGTCTTGTTCAACATATTCATCAATGACCTGGACGAGGGGGCAGAGTATATCCTCAGCAAGTTCATTGATCCCAAACTGGGAGGGCTGGCCGACACTGCAGAGGGCTGTGCTGCCACCCAGCGTGACCTGGACAGGCTGGAGAGCTGGGCAGAGAAGAACCTCATGAGGTTCAACAAGGGCAAGTGTAGGGTCCTGCACCTGGGGAGGAAGAACCCCAGGCACCAGTATAGGTTAGGGGTGGACCTGCTGGAAAACACTTCTGAGAGAAGGATCTGGGGATCCTGGTGGATCCTAAACTCTCCATGAGCCAGCAATGGGCCCTTGTGGCCAAGAGGGCCAATGGGATCCTGGGCTGCGTAGGGAAGAGTGTGGCCAGGAGGTCCAGGGAGGTCATTCTCCCCCTCTGCTCTGCACTGGGGAGGACACAACTGGAATCCTGCNCTCCCTGATGAGGAAAAGCTGAGAGAGCTGGGGCTCTTGAGCCTGGAGAACAGAAGGCTGACGGGAGACCTGATTAATGCTGACAAGGATCTAAAGGGTGGGTTGAGGGAGGATGGAGCCAGACTCTTTTCAGTGGTTCCCAGTGACAGGACGAGGGGCAACAGGCACAAGCTGGACCATGGGAAGTTCCACTCCAATCTGAGGAAGAACGTCTTTGGGGTGAGGGTGGCAGAGCCCTGGAAGAGGCTGCCCAGGGAGGGTGTGGAGTCCCCTTCTCTGGAGATCTTCAAGCCCCACCTGGATGCAGCCCTGAGTGATGTGCTCTGGGCAACCCTGCTTTGGCAGGGGAGTTGGACTGGATGATCTCTAGAGGTCCCTTCCAACTCCGACAATTCCACGATTCCATGAAATCAGAGCCAGCAACAAAAACAGCCCCAAATATCTCCTGCAGACTCTCCTTCTTGTTCACAAACCTTCCTGTTCACAAAAGACCAGCCTTATAATAAACACATGGCCTCAAAAGCAGAGGGGAAAACCCTTCAAAACACAAAGCAGGAGAGAAGCCACTCATGAAATTAGAGAAGTCAGTCAGAACAGCTGATAGGTCTGTGTAGAGAGGACCAAAGGTCTGAAAGAATGAAGTCATTGAGCCACTGATAACATATTTAAAATAACTGGGGGTTTATGAGACAATAACCACACAAAAAAGTAAAAAGTAATGAAAAATATGCACCCCAGCAGGCCCAGGAACAGCCAGGCTTGTGTCTCTGCATCCATCAGCGTGAGCATCTCTGAGCTGCAAGGCTCAGAACTGCAGGGCAGACCCACAGATGTTGGGGATCCATGGGTCCCAGAGCTGTGATCCAGACCAGCTCTGGACACAGAGCTGTCTGCCTCCCTGACAAAAACCTCAAGTTCTGGTTCCCCGTGGCTGGGTCTGTTACAGGAGCAGCTCAAGAGGGTGCAGGTTGGGTTTGAGCAGCCTCTCTCTGCCACAGATGAAAGCAAAGCCCTAAAGTACCCCATTTGTGACTTCCTCTCACATTGAAAAGCCTTCCTAGTGCATACTGGCACCTGATCTCATGAAAAGGGAAGAGAGGGAACAGATGGAAGCATAAAAAGAAGCTGTCAGCTGCCAGCCACTGACCCCATCCTGACTCCATCCCCCTCTCCACTGCAGCAGGAGCACAACTGGCTGCTCTCAGAAGGACGACAAGGCCACCAGGAGACAGGGAGGATTTCAGGTGGGCAGTAAACAGCAGGGGCGGATGAAATCTCGGGAAATAAGAGCTTCTTTTGTCAGGAAGGAATTCATCTGCAAGCAGGAAAGACGACACAAGGACTGCGCCGCATCTGGGAAGCCTCCTGGAGCTGCAAACGGTGAGAAGCAGAGTGTCATCTGAAGCCTCTGCCTCCAGGCACCAGCAAACCCAGGAACCAAGTCCCAGTACACGAGCTGGGATCCCCAGCAGGGCCTGCAGGAATCCCAAACTCAGGTATTCAAGCATTCTAGGAAGCCTCAGCAGATGTCCTAGAACGAAAAGCGTAGGAGAAGGTAGATAGCCATCACCCTTTCAAAGTGTCTGCTCTATTCCTGTCACCAGAGCGGTCGCCTTGGGCTCCACCACAGACAGCTCTGCAACCTCCCTTAAAGAGCAGCACATGGACTCCCAGGGCAGCCAGGCCACAGAGAGGAAACCTTCCCCGTTCTTTAACCAGCCCCAAACCTCTTCCTCTTTCCTACAGGTAGAAAAAAATCCCTCCCATGCCAGAGGCAGCACACATTGCACCAAGATGGAGGGGCTCTTTATGAGGGAGTGGAGCCATAGGATGAGGGGAAAGGGTTTTACATTGAGAGCAGGGAGATTGAGATGAGATTTCAGGAAGAAATTCTTCATTTTGCGAGTGGTGAGAGCCTGGCCCAGGTTGCCCCAAGAAGCTGTGGCTGCCCCATCCCTGGAGAGGTTCAAGGCCAGGTTGGAGGGGGCTTGGAGCCACCTGGTGTGGTGGGAGGTGTCCCTGCCCAGGGCAGGGGGTGGCACTTGGTGGGCTTTAAGGTCCATTTCCAGCCCAAACCGTTTTATGATTCTACCATTTCTTAGTAGAATAATATCTTTTACCAGACTAAGCTTGGTAAGAACAAAAAGCAGTACTGGCAAACCTTACCTTACCCATATCCTTATAGCATGCTGGCTAGATCAACTTGTCCTTAAAACATGCACCTGCAGCAGTCCTGGAAGGCAGGGGTGGGGAAAAGCATCTCAGGTTTGTGTATTGAACTGCAATATAGATGATATTGCACAGGAAAACGAAGGTATAAGTTTATCACACATCAGCTGTTCTCCAGCAACCACCTACAAGCAGGGTCTTGTCCCACAGAAGACAAGAGGTGTCACACTCCACATCTGCTGTGGGGTTAGATGCCCAGCACATCTACGGTCAGGTACAAGTCCCTGCCTCCTGCTTGGTCACCCACCTAAAAAACCTTTGAAGGAAAGGGAGCTGGAAGGGCACTGAGCATCCAGCTGGTGTCTTCAGCCCTCAGGATCCTCCACCACTAAAGAAAAACAGAACAGGGCAAGTAAAGTTATACCCAGGCATGTTCTAGAAGCATCCATCAGCTGAACTTCTAACTGAGCAACAAATATTTACAGTTTCTCTTTAGCACAGCCTCAAGGCAGATACCTCCTTTTAACCCTCCCTGGCTGCTGCTCCCACCTTTTTAATTAGGCACTGGATGCTAATTTCTCCCAGCCAGGCTCATAATAACTTGCTGGACTGTGTGCAGAAAGATGACTTTGGTTTAATTTTCCTATGACTAGAAGACAGAGGTTTCCAAACCTGCTTGGAAACTAGAAGTCTTTTTTTTTTCCCCTGGCTGGTCTCATCAGCCCCAAGACCTGCTTTTACAAACGATCTCTCATTAAAGATACATCTGGGATTAACCCAGCCAGCTACATCAAACCTCCCGAAGAAATAGCCAGGCTGCAAAGGGAGCTGATGAATCTCCTCATGGAGCAGATCAGAGCAATTAGCCCAGCAACCAGAGTGATGGGGAAGCCAGCTTGCGAATAACACTTCTCCTCTGTGAGCAAAAGCAGCAGCAGCAGCTTTGCAGGCTGACTCCAGAAGGCTCCAGCTGCTCCCTCCTCCGCTGGTTTTCCAAGCCCTCCCTCCCTGGGCAGAAGCAGCAGATTCGAGAGCAAACCTCCCCTTCAGACAGGACATTTCAGGCTGGAACAGCAGCTTGAGTCCCTGGGCTTGGCTTCTCCCCTCTTGGCTGCTCAGAAAAGCTTTTCTGCCTCGTTGGGCACACTGGTCCCTCCCTGCCCTGAACTCAAGAGGGGACCCTGGGGAGGTCAGACGGGTTTTCTCCCTCCTAGCGAGCAGCAGACAAACTGGCTGACATTTGCAGAGAGCTCTGAAGGCACACAACCCTCTAAGAAATGCCCGTCATTATTCTTGGCCCAACAAAGCACTATTCCCGTGCTCGTTCATCTCCACACAAAAGCCACCGGAGAGCACAAACTCTTGCACACATCCTGTCTCCCTGGGAACTAATCCTACGCTAGTCCTCCTTGACTTAACTGTCCCTTGCAGCCCCATCTCAAGGCCTAGAAACAGCCGGCCCAAAATGAAAACAAAGCTCAGGTATCAAGTGCAACCTCTCCTGGGGATATGCGCCCACAAGAAACCCTCTTACTACAGTCATGGTCCAGGTAAGCCCGAAACAGCTGCTTTTGAAGGGAAAAGCAATACCAGGAGCACCCCTGACCATCCCTCCCAGAGTCCTGCTGGGTCCCCTGCCACCAGCACAGGCTCCCTGCCTTCCCAAATTCCCCCCTTTCCCAAATTCGACATCACCACTCGCCCCAGATCTCTGTACACAGGTCCATCTGGCAACTTCACAACAACAGCAGTTGTCTTTCCAGTAAAATAAATTCATCTAGGAGAGAAAAGGCAGCTAGCATCTGCTCCCCGGCACAGCCTGCAGCAGGCAGGGGTATTGCTACGTTTCTACATGTTTTAGAATGTGATTTTTTGCTCTTTTCCTTCCCCTCGCAAAGTACAGGTCATCAGCAGGATCAGGCACAGAACCACGGAAAAAAAAAGTCAGGCGAAGGGACATTGGCTGTTTTGGGTCCAACCCTCCCACACGAAACAAACAATTTCAAAGTTAAATCGGATTGTACAAGAACACATCCAGCAGCACTAAGGATCACCCAGGATGGAGATTCCCCACCTCCCTGGATCACAGAAGCCTTTACCTGCCTCCAAAGGCACCAGACAGACACATTTGTCCTCAACGACAGCACAGCCTCCAAGAAATTCCGTGTGTTGTGATCCTGCAGCCCTTGTTTGGGAAGTTAATCTCTGCACATGCCTTCAAAATCCTTGGCTCCCCAAAAAGGGGAAAAAGTCTCCTGTTCGGGGCAGGGTTTTGTTTTTAAGCAGCCATCTGTTGAACTACTGTCTGAAGCCAAAATGCCAGCTGCTTGATAGCAAGGCCAGCAGCAAGGCACTGAGGTTATCTGCCTTGCACATACAAGCGTTCGAAGGCGTGCAACAGACCAGTTATCCCATAGAATAAAAGCAACCCATCTTAGCAGCCTCTATCTTTGATCCTGCAAGTGTAATAAGATACCTACACCTCTTCTTCATGGTTTCCTGCAACCCAACAGCACCAAGAAGGCCAGTCATCGAGGCTACAGCATGAACACTAGCATATTCCTCTGTCCACAGGGGGCTGCCAGAGAAGCCCCTGGTTACAGACCTGTCAGAGAGGCTGAGGGTTAAGATGGAAGAACCACCAAAGCTCTAAAAAACTAAGAACAACATATAGTTGGCAAAAGAATATTTAAGTGCCACTGTTTTGAGGAACTGTTAGATCTTTAACTAGCAGCAGTAGCCATAGCACAGGCTGATATTCCCATGATAAGCCTTGGCACCTTGCTCTGAACAAGCTGGTTGCATCCAGCACATTGGGTTAAGCAGAGCTTTCCCACCATCCAGACTGGTAACCCTGTGCTCCTTGGGGTGGGGAGACAGATGATGGTGGTACAAGGGTCCACATGTACCATATCCTAAAGCCCAATAGCAACAATAATTTTTGAAAGGGTATTTAATTCAACCCTGCTGCTACTACAAGGTGAGTAGTTACCACTCACCTTTAAATATGGGTGATCACAACAAAACGGTGCGGATTTATACCTGCTCTAAGTAGTTAAGATACTCTGAAGCGCTGAGGTCTGCCCTGAAACCTTTTCAGTACAAAGTTCATGAAGACACAGGCTTCCAGACTTGTGCCAGTGAGAAGAGGAAGGGTCAGCACGTCAGCGATTCTTGCCAAACTGGCTCCTGTGACAAAGTTGGGGGGGAAGAGTTTGATTTTTATTGATATGTTGTGCTACATCTCTTGGCGCTTCTTCTCTTCCCTGGAAAAACTGAAGGTGACCGTTGGAGCAGTAACACAGAAAGGGCACATCCCAGTCTCAGTCATGGTTACCTATGTTATAGGAATGGTAAGTTCTGGTCCCCCAAAGTCACCCTTAATTGTGAAGGGAGTTAATTGCGAAGCACTGATGTCTGTCCTGCTTCCCGGTCTATCAGCTGAACACAAACCCAGCAAGGCAGAGATGGGCATCCAGGCAGATGGTTGCTTATGCAAACCAAAAGGTTTCAGCCAGAAAATAGTGAAGAGAGCCCAGAGTCCCACAGGCTGGTGAAAAAGGAAGAAGGAAAAGGGTTCCTGAAGCACCCACAGGGGAGGAAAAGTCAGAAAGCAGATAACATTCCTTAGAGCTGAATGAACCCAGCTCACGGGCTCAGAAAAGCAGAGCCAGAGCACGTACTGAGCACCGAGATCTGCTCAGCTAATACACACCAAACTCTCAATAAAACAGCATCACGGTATTTTTTTTCCCCCCACTGGATGAATAATCTTTTCTATCAGGCTGCAATCAGGAGCCCAACTCTGATTTGGCTGGGATAGCCTTTCCTCTGATTAGGAACCTGGAAATCTGAGCTCAGCCGCTCACAAGTTCCTTGCTCGCAGGGAGATTGCTCACAACAGCCCAGCAGATAAAACACAACAGGCACTCGCTGCAAATATCAAGGCAGAGCCAGAAATGCTGCTCAGCTATTCATAGAGCTGAGGGAACTGAGGAAAGGATTATTCTTCTACCAATTCCTTAAAATTAGAAGTAATCAACTGCTTTCCATCACTCATTTCCGTCCAAATTTAAGACTGAGGGGCTTCACTCCCTTGAAAATACTGTAAAATAATGGTGATGCATCACCTCCACACATCTGCATTTAGGACTTGCCCACATGTGACTTATACAAACCCTGCAATAACACAGTTATCCAAACCCCCACTTGACAACCAAGCCCAGGAAGGTAGAGCTCACGGAACAGCCGGGCCAAAAGCTGAAACAAAGATCTGCCCAGGACATGGGGAAGAACTGGGGGGGGGGGGGGGGAGACGCCCTCGGGGANGAAGAAGCCATGCTGGAAGCACTGAAGCTAACAGCAGCACAGATGCAATCCAGACAAAAAGCTCTACCAGCCCCATCCCCATCAAGTAATTAGCTTTCTGTATTTTTAAGGTTGTCCCGTACCTCATTAAAATATGGCTTGCTAGAGGGGTTTGTCTCCTACAGATCTGCAGTAGAGGTTGTCGTAACTCACCTAGCTTTGGCAAAACTGGATCCTAATGATTAAAAAACAGACCCGAGTTGAAAGATGGGACCACTGTGAAAGCCACTGCCTGAAGCCCAGGACAGAAAAGGTCTCAGGTCTCCATCAAAATAGGCCCCTTCCAAAGTGCCTCCGACCTTCTGGTCAGTGAAGTGGTAACTCACAGACCAACCACATCTCTGAGAAAGTCCGAATCCTCCACTGTGAGCACCAGACAAGACCCAGGTGTCTTCAAGCAGAGGGCTGACTGAATTATTCACAGCCAGGGAATTAGCTAAATGCAATTTAACTAATTTGCCTGGTTAATCTAGAGCACTTCTAAATCCCCATATATTGATCCAAGTTGCCAGAGGTATTTTAACCCTTGAGCCCCCAAGATGCTAAACAGTGGTTAAGAAAGCAATTTTAACTATACAAACCCAATTTCCTTCAGTGTTTAAGTGACTGTGAAGGAACTGCTCGACTTGCTGCCAGCTCTTGCTGGAAGGAGGATTCACTCAGCTCCATCTCACATGCAACACGCTGAAAATACTGAGCTGAATCAGCAGAGCCTGTCCTGGAGGAGCAGGTAACCCTGCCCTGAACCTCTGCGCACCACGCAACCTTCATTTGTCTCTGCAAATTAAGGGCCAGAAGCAGGACAGAAACAGAACAATAAACTGGCATAAACTGCTGGATTTTGAGGACCTCCCCAAAGACACATCCGAAGACACCTGGGCTAAAGGATTGTTCCTTCAAGTGCAAGAAGTAATACAGTAAACCCTCTATTTTTCTCCTGGATTCGGTCACTAGAGAGCTCTCCATCAGCCCCTGGCCAGAAAAGCATACATCCAAATTAAAGGCAACACGGAAAAGCCCAAAGCAACAAAACCAGAGATTCATTAGTGGCATTTGGCAAGTGACAAAGTGCAGAAGCTTTTGGTAACAACTCTTTGAAGGGAAAACTAAAGTCTATAAGCATCACAGCCAGAAGACTCTTCGAGAGGAGAGCGTTAAGTATCATCAATTGGCAGATTTAAGCATTGTCTGGGAAATGTCAAACGCTGTCAAGATATGACAAAGCTCTCTGCAGCAAAGCCTCTAGCAAGGGACTCCCGCAGGCTCGTCTCCGAGAAGGCAGGCTGACGGGCCAGCAGCCCTGCCAAGAGAAACCAGCTCATTAGCAGGTGATGTGCAGAGTCCAGCACCCTCAAAAAAATAAAGGTCAGCCCACTGAGACATCTCCACCTCCCTCCAGTACCTGCAGCTGCGTCCAGCCCTGCTGTCAGGAGTCCTCTCAGACCAGTCAGGTCAGCACTCCCAGGCTCCCAAACCTGGATTTCTGGGAGCTGCACTCAGCCCATTTCGGGGGGAAAAAAAGGATGAAGACGTTCAGACATTCCTTAACTCCACCAGGGACTTCCAGGAATTCTCCCATCTCAGGAAGAAGAAAATGGAAGGAACAGTTTTGTTCAGTTGTTCCAAAGTGAAATAACACTGGGAGACAGCTATCACTGGAGCAGAGACTTTCAAAGCCCTGAAATAAATAGCCTTGTCTCTACTTTCCAGCTGCTTTATACCACTGTAGGCAAACCCCAAAATAAAATACCTCCTACAAGTTATCAAAGAAACAGCATTAAGGTCATCCATAGGATTATGCATTGGCTTATAACTCCCCCCATTCTTGGGAACCTTAAGCAAGCCTCCAGGTCCGATTCAGCCCTACGTTGGTTTTCCGCAGTGGTTAAAAAACAGAGCAGCTTCAGCAAGATGAGAGTCAGACCACAAAAACCTTCCTTCCTTGATAGGTCTCTGATCAGCCTGAGACCCACAACAGCCCCCGGCCTGCTCCAGAGTCTGACCAAGGGGACACAGCTTGGCAGCGCTTACATCTGAACGTCACACCATCCTGTCGGAAGAGGTGTCCCACCCTGGCACTACAACTACAGGAGCTAATGCTCCAAGAAAAAAAAGCAAGACACCTGCTATTTTCCCTGCCACTTCAATATTCCAGTGAGAGATGCCTTTACATCACCTCTGAGACAGGCAGGTAAGATGACAGCTATCCTTTGCAGAGAAAGAAGGAAGAGCAAAAATGGGGGGGGGGGGGGGAAAA
>VXAK01007490.1:57961-72055 GCA_013399435.1 Arenaria interpres
ACCTGGTGTGGTGGGAGGTGTCCCTGCCCAGGGCAGGGGGTGGCACTGGGGGGGCTTTAAGACCCCTTCCAGCCCAAACCATTCTATGATTCTATGACTGTTCTTCTGCAGTTCAGAACCCTCAAAAATAACAGAGCAGAAGTGCTGAGGGTGCCATCAAAACATGGGAAGCACTAATTTGTGTCTTCCTCTTTTTAACCCCCACCTTTCCATGAAGGCCAGAGACCCTATCCCCACCGGCCAGACCATTTCAACAGCAGCTTTCAGATCTATGTCCCTCTTCCCCTTGGCCTGACAGCAAGGCCCCTCACAGCACCCTGTCCTGCTTTAGGGGTCCAAGAATGAGCATATTGTCCACACTCATCACCCAAGACTCCATCGCAGAGGTCTGGGCAGGCTTCTTAGCGCAAAGACAGCTCCTCTGAAGTTAATGCATCTTGCACCAAGAGGCTAGGCCTTAATATTTCAGTAGGAACCAAGATTTTATGCCTTGGCCCCATTCCAAAACCTTCTGCGTCTTACATCACATGCGCTACAGTCAAACAAAGCATTATGGTTTAGCTAATTTTTTCTGCTCCATATATCTCCACAGGCAAAAAGAGATAGGCTTCTGATTTTGAAATGGAATCTCTGAAGTTTCCACAGAGCTCCACTTCCCAAAAAGCAAATATTTACATCCACTAGCACCAGCTGCCTCTTTTCTTTTCTCCTCCATTTCATTTCCGGATGCATTGTTGGTGCATCTGCTCTATTAATTAAAACTGATTTACACAAGACAAAATTGAATCCTTCACACAACCCTTCAGTGGGAAGGGCTGACGTCTAAAATTGCACTTGCGTCTTCCAAAATCCCCATGTCCCATTTTCTCACCTTTGCTGCTTGAAAAGTGCTTTGCTCTGTTCAAGTCCAGAGGGCATTCCTACAGCTGAAAAGAAATAAATAAAAAAGTAATAATAACCTGACTCTTCTGACTTGCTCTTGGCTCCTGCCATCAAAGATTAAGACGGTGGGGTTGAGGGGAAGGAAGGCAGGTGGTGGTTGGCTATTTGTTTTCCTGATCTGTCCGTTTTTCAGGCTCTTCTTTAGAAGAGCGAGGAGCAGTGATGTAGTTTGGCTTCTGACCTGAGCTGACTTCACAGCGCTCAGCGAGGCATAAAGCAGCACGTGGAGGGTCAAGCAAAGCGATACGACAGATCCAAGGAGCCAGCAGCTTCTCCACTGGGCATCACCACCGCTGCAGGTGTCCTCCTTCCTCAGAAGAGAGTTATTGGTCTCCAGCTCTGGGGTTCACCTGTTAATTATCCAGTGGCAGCTTCAGCTCAGGAGGGTTACTCTGCAATCCCTGCCTTTCCTTATCACAGTATCCACGAGAACTTGGCATCTTCCTGACATGGCTCAGAAGGGCTCAAGGTGGGACGAGAAGAGCACACAGACAGCACACTCTCAATTTATGCTCCCTCTGGAAACAAGACTAAACCCTCTGCAAACTACAGAAGAGGTTCTGTCCACATTTTCTCCAGTTCCTCCTAGATCTGAACACCTTTCCAAGACCCTGCTGGCTATTTTAACACAACCCTCCCCTCCCAGACTCTGCCCAATGCATCGGCCACAAAGGCCATCCCAGCCCCCATATCTTAATCCCAGCTTCAATTTCATCTCTGCTACAAAAAGCCACAGAATTGGAGTCCTTAAACCCCCACCTGCCTTCAGGGGGAAGAATAAGTACACAAGTTGGCTCTGAGAACAGATGGTGTCTAGAGGAAATTATGATAATTAAGCTTCAGAGTTGTAGATTTCCAAGGGACTCCTTCACTCCAGCAGCAGACCTCTAGGCCAGGGCAGCAGTTATTAAAATCGTAAGGTTCCCCACATTTTATTAATTGCTAATTACTGCTTCATTACTTCCACTCATGCTCCTGAGACCACTGCTGTCACAGCTTCCTTCAGGAAGCAGAACGGGTCGCTTCAAGACCGCAAAGAGCGCTGTGATGAGTGAAGTCTGTTATTAAAACCCAAGCAGGTACGTTCTCAGCCAGTACATGTGCTTATCCCCAAAGTTACACATGTTAAACATCTTTTTTTTTTTCAGGATGACACTAGAGGACTCAGAACAGGTCTAGAAGTTCTGTGCCAGCTCCACTTTAGCAAACCCCACCCACCCAGCATCCAGCTTAAGGGGCTATGGCTCTCCTGTCCCCTCTGTAACCCACTGAGACTGAATTTCACACTTGAGTTTACTCCTCTTCCTCCTCAAACCGCCCCTCAGATGTTCAGTTGAGCACCTGTGAGGATCTGGTCTGCCTTTTCTCACACAGAGCAGTGATATTCAATCCACGGGGAAGGCGCAGGAACTGCAAGCTGGACACCATCCAGAGCTCTGAACAGGTTTCCAAGTCTGAAAAGTGCATTTAAGTACAGGACTTTCACAAAACTAGTCACATAATTAAAGAGCCAAACCACTTATATGAATATAAATTTAGGGGCTTATACTACCCTGTTTCATAATGGAAACAAAGCCAATTTAGGTTTTATTCAGCGCCAGCGCTATGAACTGTGCATCTTAAGCATAACTGTACTTCTCTATAAATCTAAGTTTCATTAACACCCTGAAATCAATTACTTTGTGATTTATAGTTAAGGCCATAGTACTGACAGTTATTAAACACCCAGCCTGCTGCGGCATACCCACACAAAGTGCAAGCTCACCCTCGTTGAGGGTTGGCCTCTCCAGTGAGCCCACAGGGCAGCGGCAAGCTTTTGTACTGGTTCTCCTCTCCCTCCCAGTATGGTAACTGGATCCAGGTCATGCTAACACTCAATACCGGTTCCAAGGCTGCTGTGTGTTTTTCCGGTGGGACAGCAAGCCTCCACTGCCGAACATCCCCATTTCCACCAGTTGGGAATCCTACAGCCATCCCCAGTGTAGGCACACTGACCCCAAACACATCCCAGGCCACCTATGTACTCCACGCAGAGCTCCGTATACCGTCCACAGGCTTTGCGGAGCGGTTTATTCAGGCCACATCGCTGGGTACCTTCCCTCAGCGCTGCGGCAGTAAGGAAGGAGAACAGGGAGCTCAGCACCTCAGATGTCCCCCCCACCATGGATTCGGATGTCCCCAGCAGCACCAGCCCTGCCTCCTGCCCCCCACCCATCTGTCAGAGCAGCATTATCGGAGGGAGCAGCCACCTTGGAGCCGAGTTTAATTGTGACCCCAAGACAGATTTCATTACATTTCAACTCAGCAGCGCCGAGTTGTGCTCCATCATCAACCTGGGGCAGTCGACTGATGATAAAGCAAGTCTTTAATCACCTTAACTCTCTAGAGACTTAAAATTAAGGCACTTCACCACCAGAGTCCCTTCATTCCTTAGTCTAATTGAGGCTTCATTACCAACTGGCTCAATTGTTTGGAGGCACAGGTACCTGACAGCTTAGGACCTACGGGTACCTCCGCATGAGCCTTCATTTATATCGGGCAGCGCTCATCCATTCATCTCTTCCCTCCACAGATAATGATCTCTGCCTTCAGCAACAAATAAGATTTGAATATTGACTCACTTCTCCCTGCTCTCCCCCAATTTAGATAAATCAATCCGCCAACAAGTGACAGTCGACCTCATTTAATAAAGCACTACGAAGATGTGCTTTAACAGATGTGTTCAAGTTCCCCATGGCAGAAAAAAATATTGTTTTAATAAAAGGGGCCACTACCTGTGGTGCACTAGATCAAATACCAGTTGTATTACTGGTAAAACTTCATGTCCCCAGTCTCGCTGAGGACCTGACATAACACAGTAAAACAGGATTTGCTAAATATCTGTCCAGCCAGGGAGAGAGCCAATTTGCTTTGTGCTCAGTGATTTGGCTTAGCTTTCAACACCAATTATTTAAACGCCAAAACTGGCAGGCCTGCTAGCGTATTAAGATCTATCAAAATTCAAATAAGATTTATTATCTACATAATGTAGTGTATAAATTGACATTAAGGACTGGAGAAGTCACATCGGCAGTTTTTAAGGTCTGTAGCAGCAGAATGAAGACATCAACATTTTCCCTTCACTTTCTAATCTGCCATTTCATATGGTTTTAGGCACTCATTTTATACTGTTATATTGGGAATGCAAATATTTCATAGACCTGTTTATGAATTTGAATATAATCCTGAGCATTTACACTTCCCTCTAATTCAGTAAAACCGCATCAAGCCGCATTTTCACCAAAATCATCCTGACAATCCTAACGGGCTCTTCCAACCCAGCCCCTCGTTTCAAAGACCATTCACTTCCAAAGTCCTCCTGCCCCCTGAAATACATTTTGACATTAACAGCCAACGCTGACAGCCTAGACCTTCACCGAAATCAAGCGAGACAGCACTGTCCTGCATTGCAGCATACATTCAACAGCGCTTCTAGCTTAAAGATTTCCCCAACACATCCTTACAAGCTATAAAGAAATTAAGGTATCCAAACAGTATATATTTCTTGTGTCATCACATACCTCTAGGATACAGAATGATCTTCCCCAGTGCTCTAATCTGGAGTTCACTTCCAAAGAGAAAGGCAATGAGGGGAAAAAAAAAACATATTAGCACTAATAATTGCAATCAAAATTAGTTAGCATGAAGTCTCAAGACAAATGGGACAGCCAAGCCAAAGCCAATCAGCTGGAGCTCTCATCAGTCCAGTAGAGCCAGCCCTGAGGAACAAGGCACACAGATTTTTCTTAATCTCATTCAGGAAAGGCAAGCACTTCGAATGAAAACATTTGGCTAAGGATGAATAATAGACTTTGCAGACAAAAATACAGCGTGTAACAGCCTTGTCCTACCAGAGCGGCTGTCAGAGACGGGAGAAACTGAAGATCCTCCAGACAAAATCCTTGCTGTTAAAGCAGGTTACAGCAAGCACACAAGGGGGACATAGATTGTACAGCTCGGTGACAAGGCCAAGGGACCTGCGCGCAGGTCCCCCACGCATTGCTTGGGCCACATCCACAACTGAAGTCTCTCTTTGAACTGGAAAACTGAAAAGGTAAAGACAGTTAAAGAGCAAGAACCAAACACCACCCCCAGGGAGCAGGCCCTGGATCCCTCAGTCATTAAGGACGGCTCCAAAAAAGCAAGATGAGGGAACCATGGCCCAAAACCATGAAATATTAAGCCTCCCCAGACTTCTCCCTTCTGTGCTTCATTGTTTTGTCCCATGTCCAGGTAAAGAAACATGTAAATAGCAGCATTTAAAACCTAAAATATTTTATTTTCTCCAAATAACATTTACTTTTCCCTTTTTTTTTTTACTAAAAAAAGTCTTTTAACACACTTGCAGACCAACTGAAAATATGCAACAGCCATGTAAGCCAACATCCCTTCATCTCCTTAGGAAAAAAAAAATATATACATCCTTCAAAACAAAATCAGACGGATTAGTTACAAAGCAAAAGCTTCACAGTGGTACAATCCTGGGGGTTTCCACGCGTGCGAACACGAATGCACCCAAGCGTACACAGGTGGCACACAACTGGTGAACTGTTTGTTCAGGTGGTTATACCTGAAAGTAGTCTTTTTTTTTGTTTTGTTTAAGACTTTTTAGCAAGGTAAGGCTGGCAAATCCCATCAGCTGCATCCTGTATTAGCTTCTTCTGGCTGGTGGAAAAATTACCTGCAGTTAAATGTCTCCTAAAGGTTCTGCCTGTTGTAAGAGTCTACAGCCACTGGCTAATTCTTTTAGCAAATTTCATTCTTAAGACTTGAAATCAGCTCTGGACCCATAAGGGGTCACAAGAGAGGGCTCGACAGCCATCCAAATTATTGCCTAAAGAGCAAGCAATGAAGAGGCATGGACTGAGTGTATTTCTGGCATAAACAGCTCCATTTGATCCCTCTGTCAAGTGACTGAAGCACAGGAAGAACTGGAACTAAGGATATCAGCATGGCATTCATGAAAATAGTTGCACGAATGTGATGGAAAAGCTATTACCAGACTTTGGCAGGGAAATCTAGATCTCACTCTTCACTCACCACAGTGCTAAAAAAAATAAATAAAAGCCTGATATTCAAAGGCTACAAACTGAAATTTAGAGGCTCTGGTTTCCAAGCAGGAAATGGGGACAAGTACTGATAAACAAAGCCATTTCATACCCCCCAAAAAGGTAATATACCGACAAGGCACACCGGATTTCCCCCACTCACAAATAACATGCTGAAAATCAACCATAAATTAAAAAAGACATCAAAAGAGGGCTTTTAGGGATGGTAAGAGGAGGCTGTAAGGCTCCGAGGCTTCAACCTCCTGGTCAACCCTTGCTCCCAGTAAATCAAGGATTTGATGTCACTCTGTATCCTAAAGCACGGCCAGAAATCAAGATGCATTTTCCTTTTCTCCTACTTCCTACATAGGCAATATTCAGCTCTTCCTGTTAAGTCCCAAGTTGTTTTTCCTAAGAATACAGTTCTGCTACATATTCTACTTTTACAACTAGTAATTTGATAGCTCCATCTTAAATTAAGATGAATAGACACCAATTAGTACCACTTTAATAGACTACCGGATTTCATACTGTAAATCTCATTATGTTTTACAGAAATTAAATTGGGAAGCCAGTGGCAAGAACACATATAATCTGTGCACATCCAAGTGAATCTAAATACAATAAAGAATTAGTAAAAATAAGGAGCAAGTCTCTTAACTTTAATGGAACTCAATTTATAAAAAATAAATCAGCATTTTCACTTAGTGGAATACCCAATTCATTCAACCCTCATGCAACTGATTTCAAAAGATTATGCTGGCTTAAAACAAAACATATAAAAAGTTTCAGAGAAATAATGTAGCTCATAGATAATCATTGGGCCTAAATATTGGTCCTTCGGTGGAAACCTGCAACAGCAGGGCTGCAAAACTAAATTTGCCTCAAGTTTGCATCAATCTTGATCGCATCACAACTAACTTTTTACTCTCCATCCCTTCTATTTCCCCCTGTGCGAAACCTAAAGCTCTTAATTATGAAAACCAATACCCAGTTCATCTTCAAACAGGTCAAAAAAAAAAACCAACTTAAAAGCAGCCAGGATATAGAGACACTTCATCAGGTGTCACCCAAAAATCAAATCAAATTGGCCCAAAACTGACAGCCTCAATGAAGGCAGGAGTCATCAGACCCCCTCCGCAAAGGTTAATGCATTCTTCCCGGCCACTCTTACATATTTCCAAAAGGCACAACAGAAATTAAGTGTCACTTCTCTCAAAGAAGTCTTGAGTCCAAAGACAGCCAGGACAACGCAGGATTCTCGCAATTAAAAGGACAAGTGTCATTCCTAACTTTGAAACTCCTGCCTTTAAGACAACAACAATAATAAGAAGAAAAAAAGACTCTCAAAGCACATTCTTAACAGTTGCTGTCACAGCATTTCTCCTGTCACCTCCCCATGTCTACCAACAATAAAAGAGCTCCAGAGCAAATCAGGCACCAGGATCCACAGGGCATTGGATTTCCTTTGGTTTAGAGATCCGGCGTTCCACCAAAGAGCCTGCACACATTTTTTTGGGGGTACTTCCAAAAAGATGGATTCTGCTTCCCCAGTAGCTCAGTGTAATATAGCTTTTAAGTACACAGTCCTAACTCTCCCGAAGCTTTGCAACCACCTAAAATGTCTTCTCCTAAAAATAAATTTAAAAAAAAAAATAGAGACTGATGATACGGGGAACAGTGGGATAGGAAGTAAGTCTGCTCAGTTCAAAGGTACAAAACTAAGAAAGCCTGAAAAATTCAACACATTTTCTCCCATGGCCTGTCAGTCACCTCAGGATTTTATGTTACATATAAAATAAAATTTTTAACATCTTTGACTAATGTTAGTAAGAAAAACCCCAAGCTATTTAAGTACCTACTAGATGAGATGCTTCTGGCTACTCGTGCTTCCACAGCAGAGTATAAGCACACCCATGCACTTGAAATATCTCATTTACCCCTGCTTTAAGAAAAGTCTTTTCAAATGCATCAGCTGAGTGGGAGTTTCAAAAGTATTAATCACCTCTGAAACCGTGGCAGAGACAGAGGGCTGTCCGTGGTGGACAATATCTTTATCCTGCTTTTTCTTTCAGACAAAGCAGGCTTTTACAGCTGATCTTTGATACCGTCTCATCATCTGTTCCTCCACAGTATTTCTTCTTTGTTCTGGTTTTCGGTATTTCTTTTTTATTCCTCAACGAAATTCATCCGTGGCCCTGCTTGCACTCTTGAGCTTACAGGTGCAAAGCTGATTTACAGGAGAAGCTCTTATATCTCCCAATCCGTTCCCTTCCTTCCCAGTCTGAGAGTGGCAGCATGACTCAGCTCACAGCAAAAAGAGCAAGTCCATTTAAATTAATTAAAATGGACAATGACCAATCCCAGAAGCTTTTGTTTAGGCAGCCTCTATTTACCTGCAACTGTAAAAAGCAAGATTTTTTTTAGAAAAATGTTATGAATTAGTCAGACCTGAGCCATCAACTCATTCACCTATCAAATTCTTAAATAAGATATGAACTGTTAAATGCATTCCACTCTGCACCGATCAACGTGGCAAGAAAGGCTATTAAATGTGCAGCACCTCCAGACAAAACAGTTTTTCAGCAGTGCTTTTAATCCCTTACCAGTAATCAATTATCCTTCCAGCTCCCACATTATCTAATTAAAGGTGCTTCCAGAAGGTGACCAGTAATTCATCAGGAGATTATATTTTCCTTTTAACTCCACTCCTTCAACCTTCTCCTACAAGACCTTGCACATATTATCAAGCAAAGCCATTTTTCCTTTAAACATCATTTCTTACTCCAAGCAGGTTTTTCCATCTAAACTACAAACTTAAATGTTAATGCACACAAATTGGGCCTCAAAATTTAGCTCCCAAAGGAGCACTATGGAAAATAAAATTTGACTCCCTTAAAGGAACAGTCCGTTACCAATTTCAACATTTGTATCCCTAAGGGGAACAGACTGAAATCTTAATCAGACTTTCCCAAAGTTATCACATATTTCTTCTGCTTAATGCTCCTCCAGCAGTACCCAAAGCATTTCTTGATACACAAAGCTGTGCATGATCATGTTTTTAGCCTGAAAAACACTTGCAGTTCTTCATTAATAGTCACTGCCATAGATGCAAGTCTTCACTTTCACTCAGGAGTCTCAAATTATTTTAAGGAGGACCCATAAATCACTTGAAAATAACATTATAACAGCCCCATTCATTGATGGGGAGACAAAGCCATACAATAACCTATCAAAAACCATACAGCCTGCTGCTGTTTGCATAAATCAAATTAAAACTGAAGAGTATCTTTCCCTGGACACCTCTGCTACCGCTTAGGGGCAGTCATTTTTAACCCAGCCTTTGTGGGACAGCTGTCTGCTCACAAGGTGCTCATCCCTCAAGCCTTACATCAGGTTTGCAAACTCCTGAGCGTTCAGGCCCAGACCTCGCATTTTGGCTTCTACAAACCCTAGAAAAGTATGTATGTGTGTCCAAGCTCCCCCAAGTTGCTCCACAGAAGAGGGCTGACGTCACACAACGGGGTCCCCCCTCGTCTGGCCCTATGAAACAAGTCACCATAACACCTCTCATCCTGAAGGTCACAGCTCTGACCCAGGTGGTACGCAAAGAAATTTGCTCAGGGAGGGCAAAGAGAGGGAGAAACAGTTTCTCCACCTCAATCAGTATCCCTCCCAAGTCCCCCACACCTGAGATGAAGCCTCAGGTTCCTGTACCACAGGCCAATGTGGTGCAAGCAGGATCAATAGCTCAAAACACCCTCCCAAGGCTAACAATGTCACACCGAGCTTTTACAGTAACATTACCTTTGCATTAACAATGTTTTTAACACCTGCTACCCGCCTGTGAAACAAGGTCTAGCAGCAGCAACTCACTCAATCCTAGAACTGTTTTTAAAGTGACATATCGCTAGTCATCTGCTGCTGCTTAGCTTGCACGATCAAGTGGAGTTGTCTCTTTGCGATGGCTGTGTTCAAATCCCACAGGAACTCCAACAGCTTGCCCCGGAGGAGAACTTCCATGGGCACAAACTGCAAAACCTGCTGGGGAGAGTCCACGTCCAGTAAAGAGCTCGTTAGTTTATTCAGATGCTGTAGATACTCAACCACAGGATTTGGGAGGCCTCGATAGCCCACGCATAGCAAAGCAGCACTTGTCCTTAGCGGTTCCTGGGAGGTGGGACACGCAAACGTGATGCACCTGAAACAGCAGTGCAGTATGAAGACCAGGCCAGCTGTGAAGCGCGTAAAACAAGAGAGAATAGGCAAAATCAATGCATCCCCCACTGTAAGCTGATTCAACGCACGCAAAACGCACTCCAAAAGCTGCTGCTGGTACTTTGGGTCTCCATCGTAAAGCAAAGAGAAGCTGAAAGCCAGCAGTGTGGCCGAGTCCAGAAGCTTTATTTCCATACTGGGTTGGCTTTCGGTGTCACAGAGGGATGGAAAGCCCACCACAAGGCACTTGAATTGGTCACCACATCTTCCATTCAGGACTTCCTGGTGACACCTGGAAAGATCAGAGACTTCTGCCAGTATCAGTTCCCCAGGAAGAACTTCACACGAGTGACAAGTCTGCAGCATTTGTCCGCTTTTCAGCCTCCCCCCCACCAATTCTTTCATGGCTTCATTAAGATTCCCCAAAACTTGACCATCGCAAAACGGAGAACATTTTACAACCGGTAGTCTTTTTCCTTCCAAAATGTACCACAAGCTACACTCCAGGTTAGAAGATGATCCTTCCAAGATGCACATTTTACCAGCATTATTTAAGCTATGTTCTTCAGCCCAGTGATTAAAATAGCCCTTTGCCACTTTATCATTCCAGGTAAGTGTTTCCAGCATCTTCCTTTCATTGTACGTACTAAAATATTTGTTTCTTTGCCCAAACCATTTTGCATTCATGCTGCAACCGGTCTGAGATTTCTTGACAAGCCAGTTACTTCTGGCAATAGGTTTCACACGAAGCCTCTGCATGAAGAATTCAACTGCACAGTCTCTTAGCTTGTTCAGTTTCGCCTGCTCGGCTTCTTCCATGTGCTCAAAGAGATGGATGTTCTCAGAGATAGTCTCTACCTGGCACTTGTGGAAGAACATGCAACACTCTTCGTGTACTTTAAGAAAAGATTCCGGTAGCGTATGCTGGGGAAAAAGTGCTTTGTTGACCATTTCTGTTCCAAAGTTCTGTATCATCTTAGAAAGTAGCAGATGAATGCTCTCCCTGCCCATATAACGAAGACAAATTACATAGGCTTCCGAGTTTCCAGCTTTGCTAGTGGCTGGCTTAAAGACATGGACCTCCTCAAAGGAGCAGTTTAACAGAAAGAGCAGATTGGTAGAACAGTGTTCAAACAGCGTGAACATCTTCAAAACAAAGGAACCTCCAGCACCCAGGATCATTAAAGCAGTGACTGTTTCACAGTAATGAAGGGGTGACACGAGAGCCTCCTGCTCACCTGGGTTTCCCTGGCAATCAAAGCTGCCATCAGCAGTCACCAAGTGTACTGTGGCCATATTGCTTACAAAGTTCTGAAGCCCCGTTAGATGTTTCAACGTCATCACATCACCGGTGTTATCTGGGCCAAAGTACCACCAAGGCAACGTATTTGCTATAAGGCGGTCATCCATGATCATCATCAGGGTGTCATTTGCTTCATGATAGGGGTTTAGAGTGTTAGCAACCCAATTCCAGTCGCAAGGGATATGGTGGGATTTCAAGTAGTGATTGAGGCTGGCTATAAAAGCTCCAGGTGCTTCGCAGAGGTGGACAGAATTCAGTTCCCCATCCTGAAGAGCTTCTTCAGGCAGAAGAGGAAAACTGCACAGGATCTCATGAAACTTGCACCAGGCCTGGGTGCACAGCTCAGCGTTCACTGATTTCTTCACGTGGGGAATTATTTTCCCTGCTTTATTGGTAAACGAGGTGTGCTGATGCCATTCATCCAGGTTCTTATCACTCAGTTGATTCTTCACTTCATTCATCGAGTCCTTCAGAGCCAGGAGAGAGTTGAATTCCTTGTGATCGCAGGTAAAAGCATCACTGGGATCTGGGAGCTGCCACTCATTATTCACGGGCTTAGTGTAAGTAAATTTCTTTGCAAAGAGCTTCTCTATTTCAGAAAGAATTTCAGGACTGAACTTTTCAAGGTCTGTAGTCTGGTCAACATAAGGCTTCTTACAATTGTTCATTCTTGGATTGATTCACAACCTGGGGGACAATCAGGGGGAGAAGAAACAATATCACTCCAATTACAAGTGCATATAAATAAGCAAAGATTTTTTTAAAATAAAAATCTCTCCTGGTTAATCTCTGTAATCTAGAATGAGAGAGCTAAATGCTTCACAGAATGACATTCCCATGCGGAAAATAAATGAGGGCTATCCCGAATAAGGCTATTTGGCAATCAGATGGTTCACAGGTTCAATCGCCCTTCATGCTGCTTACATAGAAAGCAAAGAAGAGTTGGCTGTGGCTTTGGCCCTTCACTGACCTCCAAGTACTCTGCTCCCTATGTAGGTCTAAACACTTAAACACAAATATCTCTCTCAGTCACAAAAGAAACCATACCACAAGCTGTACAAATTAAACGAGGGGCCCAGACGTCTTTCATCTGACTACAGCAGTATTTATCCACACCTCTCACAGTACAGGGAGCCACAAGCATTGAGAGGGAGCCCCTAACTCACAACTGCTAACCCTCACACACCTTCCACCACAGCCTGCGTGATACTGGGAGAGCCCCTCCACTAGCACCCCCAGTAACAGCACCTTATGCTGAAGAGACCCCACTGAGAGGTTTCACAGCAGCTTGCAAAACCCCTCTGCTGTACTCAGCTTTACAGCTCTCCTCCCAGGCCACTGCAAATCCTTACGCCTCGCTTTCCCTGCTGAAAAAACAGTGATAAACCTAAAGTGAGAAGAGACTTTCTGGCATTTGCAGTCCATGCTAACTCCTGCTTGACATTAAAAGAGGAAGAAGTGCAAAGTGTTGTGCTTTGAGGGGACAGAAGTAGACTAACGGGAGCATACTCTGCACAGAGCCGAACAGTCTGCTGCCATCAGCTCCAGCACAAAGCACATAGGGCAGAAGTCAGGTTCAATAACCAGAAATCAGCCAGCCATCTATTCCAAACTAAGATGTTCATTTAAGCAAAATCATTTAATCCAAGTTACCACAAGAGGCAGGAAATCCCTCAGCATTATCATTTTAACCAGCCTCCAAACCATCCCGTTCCCTCGGAAGCAAAATACAATGATCTTGAGTGTAACAAAACAGTTCAGTGTGGAAAAAAAAAATAATATTGGATTAAAATTGAGAGGGCTGAGAGGCTTTGGAAGCAGGCAGGACAAAGTATAGCCAACCTAAACACCTTGCCCTTCCCCTTGAACCCGCACAGCATCTCAGGCTACCACCCCATGGCCACAGCCATCAGCCCACTGAGGAGCAGCACACAGTTACAGACACACAGGTGGCATTTCATATCATTTCCCCAATCTGACTGCCTTCCAGTAAGCATATTTAGTTTCACTTTCCTTTATGCAGATGTATTTTAGCTTTCATCCAGTCATTTCTCACTACAGGTACTGAGGAGAGGGGGGAAAACAGGGAAACACAGGAGAGCACTGTGCCCTGAACTAGCTTTACTTCATTTTTGAACACCAACTACAATCATGGCCTTTTAATTACAGCTCACACCAGCAAATCCCCAGATAAGCTCTCCTTTAAAGCACGTCAAGAAAACAGGCTTTTTCTTTTCTGTAGTCATGGCCAGCCCCCATCGGCCTGGACTCGATTCAAGCCTCCCGAAACGCTCCGGGCTCCTCCCCGCCCCGCAGCCCCTCACACACCCCAGCGCCGGCGGAGGGCTGGCCCTTCCCGGCAGCCCGCCCCGCCACACGCTGCGCGGGGTTCACAGGGCCTCGGCTTCCCGGGGAACCCCGCTCTCCCCACCCCGCGGTACAGCTCGCCGCCCCGCTCCACACCGCGGCCCGGCCGCCCCCCTTCCTCCCCGGCCTCGCGTAGAGCCGCCGCCCAGCCGAGGCGTCTCCCCGCGCCGCCCGCTC
>VXAK01007491.1:9595-19760 GCA_013399435.1 Arenaria interpres
GTCCAAATCGTTGATACAGATGTTAAAGAGAACTGGCCCCAGTACCGAGCCCTGTGGGACACCGCTCGTGACCGGCCGCCAACTGGATTTAACTCCATTCACCACCACTCTCTGGGCCCGGCCTTCCAGCCAGTTTTTAACCCAGTGGAGAGTATTCCCATCTAAGCCATGAGCAGCCAGTTTCTCCAGGAGGATACTGTAGGAGACTGTATCAAAGGCCTTGCAAAAGTCCAAGCAAACAACATCCGCAGACTTTCCCTCATACACCAAGCAGGTCACTTTGTCATAGGAGGAGATCAGGTTTGTCAAGCAGGACCTGCTCCTCATGAACCCGTGCTGGCTGGGCCTGATCACCTGGGTGTCCTTCATGCGCCACATAATGGCACTCAGGATGATCTGTTCCATGACCTTCCTAGGCACCGAGGTCAGACTGACAGGCCTGTAGTTCCCAGGATCATCCTTCCAGCCCTTCTTGTGGATGGGCATCACATTTGCTAGATGCCAGTCAGTTGGGACCACCCCAGTTCACCATTCTTAAAGTTCAAGAAAGATATTGTTTAATGATGATAATTACACTGCCACTGGCGGTAATGTAGCTAGGAGCTAAAATAAACAGTCTTACTTTTGAGTTAAAAAGATATAATGAGTGATTTTAATTAAATTCTCTTACAGTTTTCTCAGATCTACTGTAAATACCTTCTGGGTTTGTTAGAAACCGTGATAACTTGTTTTTCTTTCTATTTAACAGGTTTTCATTTGTGCTATTCACCTTTCTCTAATTTGCTCAAGTTAAGGTCAACTGTGTTGACCTGTATGTCTTTTATCTGAGACTCCTCAAGAAGGATGAAAGAATCACTTAATATTTTATAGTATAGATACTGTATTTTTTTAACCAAGTACAGCAAAACAAAACACTGTGAATTGCACAGTAGTGACAAACTCTACAGGAGAGGGGAAATTTCCTTCTCCTTAAAGACAACTGATCATCTTCAGATTTGCATATGTGCCTCTGTGTGTTTGGGAAGAGCTGTCTGAAATGCCAGAGAGAAAAAAACTGGAAATTAAAGAGATTGCCATGCAGCTTTGAAGACCCTCAAAGGAGCAGGAGTCTGTCCGCAATTAGAGAACAGACCAAAGACAAACCTCAGAGGTACCAAAAGAAACTTTCCTACAAGCCTAGAAAGGGAATTCTGTGAAGTTTACTCAGCCCAGCAAGCTGCTGGAAATTGTTAGACTGGAATAAGCAATAGAAGAAGCAAAGCCACTGCAACGGCACAGTGGGAAAAGGAAATTTTCATATTTAATTACTTCAATCAAAGAGTTATCCCTACTTTTCTCATTCTCTTTTTTTATAACATATGTGCTCTGATATAATGTCGACTGTAGAGACTGAAAGTATTTTGAGTGGTTTGCTGTTCTCAGTTCAAGAAAACAGGGAGGTGTGAATGTGTATAAAAGTGTGTGCATGAAAGAGAGGAAGTGAGGGGAAGAGACTCTAGAAAATATTTTAAAATTATAAATGAGATATAGTTCACTTAAATTATCTGCAGTGTGTTTTGTTAGTGGCATAGTCTACAGCTACTTTTGAAATTAATGTGGATGAAAAGGAGTCGATGTGCAGAGAAAAAAAATTGTTACAGAGGGTATAAACATCACACTATATACATCTCAAGGTGTCAGAGTAGCTTCAGTCTGGTCCTGTGGACTGAGAGCCCACTTGGGCATTCAGTGCACTTTTGCAACACATCTTCCACTTTGGTTTCATCAGAAAGAAATCCAGTTCCTATGCAAAGACAGTGCTTCACAATGAACTGAAATACTTTTAGTGGGGACCAACAATAAGGAGATTACTTCAAAAGCTTCCTCCTCACCTAGACTAGAATTTTAATTCAGACATCCTCATAGTAGATAGTGCATATTAAGTACTAAAGTTTAAATTCTTTTTTTACTGCCATATGACTCAGAAAGCTCTGTGAGTAATATTTGTCCATGTAAGTCAGTTTGATAGTCAGCTGAGAATCCATTTTATTATTCGCATGTTATGTAAAGTGCTTTGGGACTTACTCACAAAGAGCATTGTAAAGGTCTGATAATCGTAAGTGGCAGCATGTCTCTGCAAATATATTATGCAGAATCTATATATTCTTACTAATACTACTATTACTCCTGCAAATTTCCCATTGTTGTGTCAGAAGTTCAGTATTTATTTGCATATATAATACTTTCAGGCATGTAATCCACACAGTTGATAATCTGCATTCCCTTGGTCTGGCTGGGATGAAGTTAATTGTCTTCATAGCACCCCATATGGTGCTGTGTTTTAGATTTGTGGCTAAAACAGTGTTGACTTCTTTGTTTCTCACTCTGCCCTATCCCTGGCAATCAGAATAGTGGTAACAAAAAATTGTGAGGGGACTTTTTTTCTTTTCTTCAATTATTAAACTGAGTTCATCTCAACTTACAATTTTTTGGTACTTTTGCTCTTCTGATTCTCTCCTCCATCCTACTGGATGGGAAGAACCAGAGGCTGGTGAGTGCTCAGTTGCTCACTGGGGTCAGCCCACTACACCTCAAAACTCACAATTTGAAAATAAATCCTAGCACAGACAAAATAGAAGAAAACCAGTTAACGGAATGCTATTGAGGTAAAAGAAACAAAGCTATAGGTAACATTAGCCAGCTGATGGGAGGGAAGTATTATTTTGTGCAGAACTGAAGGTGCAAGTCTACTGGAGGAAAGAGCTCCTATAATCTTTCCTTATTAGTACCGTAGGAATATAACTGGGCTGTTGAGTCACAGGATATTTGTTTTATTAATGTATGACTTGTCATTTATATGCCTGAAAAGATATTGAATGCAAAGTTCATAATTATTTTGGACTGCAAGCCCTCAGTTTTGTCCCTCTACACATAAGATGCAGGAATCATTGGAGGCTGATCCAAAAGATTGTTGATGAGAAAATTATTCAAGACTGAGAGAGCAGGGCAGCTCTTACTGGATTCACAGCCCTAGGTCCCTGAAGGAGGTAAAGGAACTAGGGGACTTTTAACCAGAAACTAAGATTGAACAACCGTTACAAATCACATAGAGATAGGAGGCTTAGAACACAGAAAATGACATATGTATTTTCTAATGTAGATAATAAAAACATTTGAAATTTTTAGCTTATTAAGTTCCAAGTTCAGAAATTTAAATTAATTAATTTAATAATTTTTACCTATGATGTAGTGAACTAACTGTGCTTTACTTCATTATAAGAAATTACACTTATTGTTACTGGAAATGGAAACAAAAACCATAATTCTTTGCTACTGCAGACTTCCAGATAGAATTTCCTTCCCCAGATTAAATGGGAACATTACAAATCTTGAAATCTTCAACCATTATCAGGGTTACTTGGTCTGTCAGGAGTCCTCCTCTCTGCAGAACAACCCACCACAAAAGGTTCTCAATGTATGTGCCCAAAAATACAACTTGAGCTCTAAGAGGTTATAGAGCTCTATAGAAGCTACTGCTGGAGTTGATCAGAGATTCTAAATAAACTTTCACTGATTTAGAATTTCTGTAAATGATAACTTCAGCATGATTTCCTATTCATTGTGGCTGCTGAGCTTCAATTTATTCCTACTACCTCATCCTGTCTGTAAGTGTTCACTTTATTAGGATGTAGATTTCAACACATTAAATTATGTGTCTAATTTTGAAAATGAATAGCAATGATCTATAGACTAATGACATATGGTAATTCTGGGTTTATATAATTTAAGAAAGTTGTCTGAAACCATGTAATAAGCAATTAAGAAAATTAGAATAACTGTGCTCACTGTTCAGCTTTTTCTGGATTGCATTAGATTTCATCAAATGAAATGTTAATATTGAAAACAAAGGATAAGTAATGATATGTATTTTTATATAAGGTTTAAACAGTAGATGGTATTTTAGAGTAGTATTGAAAATTGATCTGTCTGGTTTCTCATAGAATATCATGGTTTGATCTGCAGGAGTGAAATGGAAAACACTCATTAAAGAGACAGTTTAAAACAGAATTAGAGATAGTATCAACTTTTGACATGCATCTGAGCATGAACAAAAATTTTAAAATCCTCTTTCAGAGATTCTGTTTTCTACATGTTATAAAATAAAATTTATTTTGTCAAATGTTGTATATTCTCTTGAAATAAAATGCTGTAGATATTATAGCACTTTTTTTTTTTTCAGGCACACTATTTATTTTTGTTTATTTGTTTGTTTCCCCACAAATTAATACTCACAAGGGGAAAAAATGCAAAATTCTAATTAATTTTTTCTTCAATATAGAGTTTAACAATGACAGTTGCAAAGTCCTGTGCCTGGGACAAAAGAAGCCAAATAAGCCAGAGTGCAATACAAGGCTGTGTGGCTAGGTTTTGTGTGACATGGGCCTTGCTGAAAGGGACCTGGAGTTCCTGGTGAACAACTGTCACTGCAGCAGAAAGGCAAATCAAATCCTGGGCTGCAATTGCATGGGCATTTCTAGCAGAGATAGAGACATGTTCATCCTACTCTATTCAGCGCTTGTCTGGCCACACTTGGAATCCTTTGTGCAGTTCTGATCCCCATGATTCAAGAAAGATGTGGACAGACTGGAGGGGTCCAAAGGAGGGCCACAAAGATGATTAAAGGGCTGGAGAACCTCGCTATAAAGAAACACTGATGGAGTTAGGTCTTTTCTCCTTGGAGAAGAGAAGGTTCAGGGAGGACCCCATCAAAGTATTCCAGTACTTAAAGGGTGGCAAAGCAGATAAAAACCACATGATTCAGTTGTTCATTATTGTGCATAGCTGGTAAAATCTCATGTCCAAACTGGTATCTTCCTCCACAACAGATTTATGGGGTTTTTTATATACAGCTACTTCAATTAAATTAAATTTTAAATATGCTGTATCAGACATCATCTTTCTGTTCTTCCACTTTTCCGACAAAATTTCCCTTGTGATCATCCTTGTTATTGTAATCCCAACTTAAATTCAGAATGATTTTTAGTATTCACAATGAAACATACATGTTGATAAGTTATATATGGAGTGACCAAGTCTCGAACCTCTATGACACCAGATCAGCTGGAAATCAATCTGACGAAATAAAACATTGATTTATAAATGTAGTGTGTTGAACATTCTCTTTTTACATGTTAACTTTTCTCAGTTAACATGCAAAAGCTTTTTCTCTCTCTGTGAGATTCATGTCTTTTCTCTTAATTCAAATCTTCACAGACTTGCAGCGTAATAGAACTCCAGTCTCATATGAGCTTGTAAAGGACTTCAAATCTTTTGCTTATGTCAAACCCCAGTGAGGATTTGTGTGAGGGTCCTTCCACATCTTCAGGACTTTGTAACATTCTGATCTATGGTATTCAAGAACTTAAAACTATCTTTTATGATTAAATTTCACATTAATCTGTTCTCTTCAAATATAAATTAAATTAAGAATGATTAGAAGGTACTTCTAATTTTCCTTGGGAAAATTAAGCAAACCTGAGCTAAGAATGATACTTCCGAAATTCCTGTTAATGAATATTAATTATGTTTTTTAATTTTATATAGGGAAATATTTTCCAGCATACTTACTTAGCCTCAGCACTCTCACTTCATTACTTTTGATAGTTCCCCACCACTCAAAAATGAATATGTATTCATACTATTCCTTCTGTTAAGCTTTTGTAAACCTCAACTTCATGCCCCCTGATCCTTTTTTACTCTGTGGAAATGAATTACTTTCCCTTGGTATGCAGATCAGCTTATCAATTGAAAGTCTGACATCATCTTTTTAATCTTTTATTTCTAGACTTCATACTTTCTTTTCTGTTCTACAAAAAAAAGCACAAATATTCCTAATAAATTCAATGAGTAGCTCTGATGAAGAACCAGGCTATCAAGTCAAACCCACTTTCTGTTATTAGGGAAATGAGTATGAATTTCATAATTGGCTTCAGTGGCAGCAGAATTCTACTCTGTTTTCTTTAGAAAATTATATGCATACATACATAAAAAAATTGTTAAATATACATTTATGAAGTTTTCTTTTGGTTCATCATAGCTATTGTTTTTGAATGTGAGTATTCAGTATTACTCACCACAGGGAATGGTGCAAAAAAGAAGACAACATTCACTGTTTAAAAAGTAGATAGGTGTCTTACATGCAGATGGAAAACAAAAGTAGATAGCTTGGTTGGTGTGAGCTATGTCTTTTCATAAATGCCTCTCTGCAAGAAGTTATTGCCATCTTTGTGGCCTGACGTTGGACTCTCTGCAGTATGCCCATGCCTCCCTTCTACTGAGGAGCCCAGAACTAGGAACAGCACCCGAGGTGTGACCTCACCAGTAGTGATTAGAGGAGAAGATACTATACTCAACATAAATCACAACTATTCTGCACTTAGAACGTAGGACTGTTGTTTCCAGGACTTAGAATTATAGAGTCATAGAATAGTTTGAGAGGGAAAGGACCTTTAAAGGTCCCCTTAGTCCAAATCCCTTGCAATGAGCAGGGACATCTTCCACTAGATCAGCTTGCTCAGGGTGGCATCCAACCTGACCTTGAACGTTTCCAGGTATGGTGCATTTACCACCCCTCTGAGCAATCCATTCCAGTGTTTGCTACCTTCATTGGAAAAATTTCTTCCTTATATCCAGTCTAAATCTACCCTCTTTCAGTTTAAAACCATTACCCCTTATCCTATCACAACACACCCCACTAAAGACATCGTTCCCATCTTTCTTATGAGCCTCCTATAAGTACTGGAAGGCCACAACAAGGTCTCTCCAGAGCCTTCTCTTCTGCAGGCTGAACAATCCCAAATCTCTCAGTTTTTCTTCATAGGAGAAGTGTTCCATCCCTCTGATAATTTTCAGGGCCCTCCTTTGGACTTGGTTCATGTATCTTTTATGGCATTTGGCTTACAGAGCAGACATGTTTCTGTTTGGAATCAGATGTATCTTAACTGCTGAAACAAAGGAAATCTCTGTTTAACTCTGGTGGGTTGCCCCAGCCAGCAGGTAAACTGTCATGCACTCCACCCCAGTGGGATAGGGGAAATATAATTCAAAGGGCAAAACCAAGAAAAATTCACAGGCCGAGAGTTTAATTAGTGAAGCAAAAGTTGTGCACACAAGCAAAAAAAAAATAGGGAATTCATTAACTAATTCCCATTGGTAGGTACGTGTTTAGCCTTTTCCAGGAAAGCGGGGCCTCGGCATGCATTCCTCAGCACAGGAAGGACACAGGCCTGTTGGAATGGGTCCAGCAGAGGGCCACAAAGATGATCGGGGGCTGGAGCACCTATGCTATGAGGACAGGCTGAGAGAGTTGAGGTTGTTCAGCCTGGGGAAGATGAGGGTCTGGGGAGAACTTACAATGGCCTTCCCAGTACCCAAAGGTGGCCTACAGGAGAGATGGGGAGGCACTCTTTATCAGGCAGTGTAGTGACAGGACAAGGGGTAATGGTTTAAAACTGAAAGAGGGGAGATTTAGATTAGATATTAGGAAGAATTTCTTTGCTGTGGGGGTGGTGAGGCACTGGGACAGGTTTTCCAGAGAAGTTGTGGATGCCCCAGCCCTGGAAGTGTTCAAGGCCAGGCTGGATGGGGCTTTGAGCAGCCTGGTCTAGTGGGAGGTGTCTCTGCCCATGGCAGGGGGGTTGGAACCTGATGACCTTTAGGGTGCCTTCCAACATGAACCATTCTATGATTCTATGATTCTATGCATCATGATTACCTAAGAAGAAAAATGTTATAACTTGGAATGCTCCCCCTTCCTCTTCCTTTCCCCAGCTTTTATGGTTATGTAAGGTGTCCTATGATATGGATATCCCTTTGGTCAGTTCAGGCTAGCTGTCCTAGTTTATTCACTTCCCAACTTCTTGCTCACCCGTAGACTACTTCCTGGCAGGGTAGGATGAGAATCAGAAAGCCTTGACACTGTGCAGACACTGTTCAGCAATGGCTAAAAAATCAGTGTGTCAGCAACACTGTCTTAGTCAGAAAACCAAAACATAACACCATAAGAGTGGTTATAAAATTAACTGCATCCCAGCCAGACTCAGTACTTCCTGTTGGAACATCAAACTGTTTAAAGAGAATTTCTACTGAAATGAAAATGTCTCTTATTTTCTTTTCTTGAAGTGAGGTAATGAAAGTTTTGAATTTTTCCAATCGCTAAATATATGCCTTTAGGGGATGTAATTACAGGGACTTGAACATTGTGACTATACGGAGGAAAACACATATTACTAGGTATGGCGTAGTCTAAGTAAATGGTTTCAAAAATAAATCTATATTTTGCTCACCTTTCAGTGCAGGTCCTTTTCTCCAATCAGCCAGCTTCCAGTGACTTCTTGGGCTGACAAACTCTTCCAAACTCTCCTGGAGGAGAAGGACTTGGCTGTGAGTCTGTTGCAAACGAGCCCTACATCCACTTGCCTGCCACTCTGCTCCTGCTGTAGGCATCTTCTTTCTATGTCACCTAGTGATTCTTCACCATGTCATTCAAAAGCTTCTTTAAGCATATCAGTAAAGGCATAGAGGGATGCTCCTGATCTGATGTGTATTACCTAAGACAATGTGACCCCCCACTATCTAGCTTCACCCTTTTTGGGATGAACCCATCAGAACTGGAATAAACGGGTTTAACAGCTTTACCATCCAATCACACTGTGTATCAACTCTTGTTCTCAGAAGAGAGCATTAAACTGCACTGAGCTGTGGTGCAATTACTCTCTGATGAAACAGCTAATTTGCTTTGCATTCTTGGAACAATTCATTTAGGGCCAGTTCAATATGCAGTATAGACATGTGCAAGGAACACAAACACTTCTGGGGGTTCCTGCTGGAAGCTTTATGGGATCCAAAAGCATAACTATCTGTCCCATTTTAAAATTCAACCCCCACAAAACCATAAAGAAGGAAAATAAAAATGTGCTAACAAAACTTCACTGTGAATAAAGTTCTTGCTTTAGACAGGATAGAACTCCCCCCAGTACACAATGTACATCTTAAGGTCTATTCAGTGGCCCTATGGTATAGTACTAATTTTGTCTGTCTTCTTACATGGATTTTATCTGTTATTCTAAGAAAATGAGACTTAAACTATCACCGTAACTTTCTTTTCCTGTCTTTGCAAATAATCCCTGAATTTATTTTCCACCTGAAACCATTACTTTAAACATTAAATACATATTACCTTTTCTGCAGTTTTATTGAAAATCTGCTTCCAGTTATAAGCATAAGAGAGAGTGTGTCTGTCTGTTTTTGCAGAAGGGAAAGTTCCACAGTGATCAGAAAATCTAAATGTGAAATATAACTATCTTAATTTATTGAGAGACACGATTCACGTGTCACTATTTTAGTCTATCACAGAACTACTTGCAAACAGTAAATGAAAATGTCAAAAGTCTGAGTTTACACAAATTAAATTATGCTTGATTTTCATATGTGAACCACTGGTTCATATTTTGTATGGGGCTCAGGTTAGTAGTGATGGGGTTGCATCAAATTAGTTAAATTCACAGACACAGTTTTGGTGAGCAGACATCTGAGAGCAACTAAATGTTCATTATTTGTAGCAATATATTCTTCAGCTTGTTCCTTAGCATGGGTTTATGAAAGGGACGTCCTGCTTAACCAACTTGATCTCTTTCTATGACCATGTGACCTGCCTTCTCAATTCGGGGAAGGCTGTGGACATTGTCTACCTGGACTTTGGGAAAGCCTTTAACACAGACCCCCACAGTGTTCTCCTGGAGAAGCTGGCGAATCAAGGCATAGACAAGTGTACTCTTCACTGAGCGAAAAACTGGCTGGATGGCCGTGCCCAGAGAGTTGTGATTAAGGGCTTGAAATCTGCTTGGCGGCTGGTCACCAGTGGTGTCCCTCAGGGCTTGGTTCTGGGGCCAGTCTTGTTTAATATTCTTATTGATGATCTAGATAAGGGGATTGAGTGCACCCTCAGTAAGTTTGCAGATGACACCAAACTAGGTGGGAGTGCTGATCTGCTTGAGGGTAGAGAGGCTTTGCAGAGGGATCTGGACAAGCTGGATCGATGGGCTGAGACCAACAGGATGAGTTTCAATAAGGCCAAGTGCCAGGTCTTGCATTTTGGTCACAACAACCCCAGGCAATGCTACAGGCT
>VXAK01007491.1:19974-39250 GCA_013399435.1 Arenaria interpres
CTCTTCTCCCAAGTGAATAATGACAGGACCAAAGGAAATGGTCTAAAGTTGCAGCAGGGGAGGTTTAGATTAGATATTAGGAAGAATTACTTTACTGGGAGAGTGGTCAGGCACTGGAACAGCCTGTCCAGGGAGGTGGTGGAGTCATCATCCCTGGAGGTATTTAAGAAATGTGTCGACATAGCACTACTCTAGGGCATGCTCTAATGCCCAAAATTGTTGGTTTTTGTCTCTCGGTGGGTGTGGTGTGTATGTGTGTGTTGGTTTGTGGTGTTGTGGGTTGAGGGGGGGTGTGTGGTTTTTTGGTTTTGGTTTTGTTTTTTTTTGTGGTTGGGCTCGATGATCTCCAAGGTCGCTTCCAACCATGAAGATTCTGTGATTCTGTGATCCTGTGTTGTTAATATCTTACTAAGAGAACTGTCGACTTTTTAATAAAGAGAGATGACACTTTATTAAGAAATCTCATTGTATAAATTTCACATTTATGAAAGTGTCTTTTCTAGTGGGAATATTGTCATGGAGTTAGCTCCAGGTATTCCCAAATCATGGAAAAATTTCAGACAGACTTGCAAATATGCAGAAGATTTACTGTCTTAGGCCAAGGTGCAGTGGTTGGAAACTAGGCTGGAGCAAACACTCCCATATCGTCCCACTTATACTTTCTGTTTGCTGATTTATCCCTTGTCTTGATCATCCTTGTCCATTTATTGTCCAAAGAAAAGTGTCAGACCTCAATTTACTTCTTCCCTTTAGCTCTAGTTTACTGTCCCACACCCTTATTTGTAGTTGTGATATGGTTGTCTTTAAAACTCTGCCTTAGTAATAACCTTTGCTTAGGGCTTCCCCCTTTACTAGACATACTGCCATTTTTACAGTCCTAGTCTCCTTCTGCACTAACTTTTTTTGTGGCAATAAATCACTGTTGATCACCTGCAGAGAAAACATTAACCCTTAGAAACTGCTACTTCTGATCAAGTATAAAATTCTGGTTTTCCTCTCTCATTGTATAGTTTCATCAAATGTACTAATTTCTTTTTATATACCATGAGTCATTAAAATGTTATACCTATCATTACCTATAACTGTGGGTTTTTTTTCAAAACATTTATCAAAAAATGTGTCAAGATTACACAAACCAGCACATTCATTGAAAATTGAGCTGGTGGAAAACCCACTGGAAATCACTTTTTGCTGTCTCTGATTTAGTGCCACAATTATGCATCAACACCTGCAGTTTTCTGGCTTAGAGCACTCAAACAGAAAAATTTCTTCACTTAAAATAAAAAAACTTAAGATCACATTGCATAAAGTTAGGAAACATGGGAGTTTCCATGGTGTTTATAGTCAAAATCTACCTCAAAATCTTTAAGCAAATGCCATAGCTAAGCATGAAATCTTAAATATAGCACCCTATCTGTCTGCAGCACCCCACCACTCACCATTTCACCTTATTAAATTAAAAAAAAGAAGTTCTGAAATATATATGTTTTATTCCTAGTTTGTTTATCTCAAACATTGGGATTTTCAGAGCTAGCTGAGCTCTTGCCAAGCATATGTCAACTCAAATACCTTGCAGATACTGTGGATGTTGTTATTGCCATGTTATTGCTCGGTCTAGGTCACCTTTTGGTATCAGCTCTTTTAAAATGTGTCCTTAATTTGACAAAGACCTTGCACATGAATATCTAACTTACAAACTGTTTTTTGCAAGGATAAATTAACCACAAGGTTTTTATTACTTAGGTAATATCACAGTCTCCTTCATAACCTGGAGGGATACCATTGACACTATGCATCTAGAAAGAAGTCTAGTTCACTTGTAATCTCACTGTACAGTTTCTATACTAAAGATGCAAATGCAGTGGATAGGTGTTTTTGTTTTTTACTTAATTCTTATTTAGTTCTTGTAAAATATAGTCTGGATAATTATCAACTTGGTGGCAGTGGCATGTCTTGAGCTGACTTACAACCAGGGAGACAAATCTCCAGAGAGAGCATGAATAGAGATGATTTTATGAGTTAGTTTTATACAGAATACCTTTACTCTCTCCATCCCCTAAAAACAAAGGACTGGAGCATGGGAACACATGAATAGGGTGAAATACTGTTTTTTTTCCTCCTTCATTCATTCATCTCCACAATTTACAACTTAATTCAGCTTGTCAGTTAACAGTTAAGGTTTCTCCTCTGGATCCGTATATATTAGGCAAAGACTTCTGAGACTTCTGGGTTGGACTGTATATCTTGTTATAGTGGCAATGAATATATTTTCTATGTATATTTGGTGGAAAGGCTGTATTTCTTTAGAGAAGGACTACAGAATCATAAGTTCTGGGGTATATCTTGCAGCCTAGAAGTTACAGAAAGAATGTCAGACCAGATTGTCAGTTCAAGGAGTCCCTTTCTGTCATGCTTAGCTGTAGCAGCCATAACAGAAGCAGGATACTAGACCAGCCAGGCCATTTCTGTAATCTAGTCTGCCGGTTCCTGTACTACCAAGAGCATTGTTTCTTGGAATTGTAGCTGAGGTTTAGCATAAAGTTTCTATTCTCTACTAAACATATTTGTGAGTTGGTTGTTTTGTCTTTTCTTTTCTTAAAACCACAACAGGATTTTTGATTTTTCTGTTTCTTTTTCACATTCTATATTTTTTTTCATTCAAGTTTTTATGTCATCTTTCAGTTATTGAGATTGTTGTCTGTTAATTCAGCCTATGCTCTGAAAAGCGGAAACTTATCATCACTAGTAAAACTTACATAGCTTCAAGTGTCACTCCCAGGGAATCTGCAGTATTTTGCCATGAAAGAGCCCTGTAGAAGGAGTTGGAGTACTGACTTGCCCTGTTCTTTTGTTAGAATTCTTTTGTGGAATGGTTTGAGTAACTGATGCTAGTGACCATTTTGGAGTCCTTGTACCCACCCAAATACAGACAGTAAACACTTATTTAGTCTTATGGTCCTTCTAGGAAACCAATCTCTTTCTTAAAACATTGATAAAAATGTGAAAATTCTCAACAAATGAGATACAATTAGGTCTAAATATCAGTAATAGAGAAACTAATACAAATGCATTGAAGTAACGAAACCAGTAACAATAACTGATATTTAGAAGGGTGGGTGCCACAAAGCAGAACTGTGAAATTGGCCGGCAGATTCCTGCTTCCCTTAAGTAATTCTGTCAAGTGGTTATTAAGTTGTAGTTGTGGATCTGTAGAACAATCTCACAGTGGTAATCATGGGCAGTTTATTAGAAACTTATGCAAAGCCATCTTGTAAATCCTTCTTAGCATAATACTGAGCTCAATCAAGGGGAGATCGCAAGCGGGAAAAGCTATTCTGTGGCAGCTATTAAATGAACATATCTGTCTGGAAATAACTTTTCAAGCATCACTGCTGTCGAAGAACCAGCTGGCTCCAGAAGAATAAAGATTAGCTCAAGACCTGGTACAATGTGCTATGATAGATAGTATGGGTAATGACACTGACAGTTACAAATGCCTGACATTTTGCATTACAATTTTATTTCCAGCTGCTTCTTCCCCCCTTACTTCCCACCCCACACTGCTCCCCCCAGTCTGCAAGTATTCTACTTTGGATATTTTTACAGGTCTGAGTTTTCTTGGAGAATTTAGTCTGAAACCACTCAGTTGTTTTCCCAGTGGCATTAAGAGAACACTTTTTTTTTTTTTCTTCCATTTTGCACCCACTTTGCATTCTCTTGTATGATGTAGATAGCCAGGAAAGAGCATCTCAAGAGACCAGATGATGTACAGTCAGGTTGTGTGAGCGAAGTGCCATTTACACTGTTTCACATACAGCTGAGTGTGTGCTCCTTACTTTTATGATTACCAACTATTTTCTAGTTTGATGCCTGTGGAGATAAACAGAGGTCTATGATACTGTAGTATTAAATTACTTTTACAATTCTCCCCTCATGTGTTATCAGCGTGGCTTATTCAGGGCTGGTAAATTGTGGTTCATATGAAGCTTTCTTTCCAGAAAAAAAGGGAATGAAACGGAAAGCACTGACAGATACAAAATTGCAATACTGCTACTGATGTGACACTGCTACACAATATTATAGTCCAGATGCTCATTATCCTCAAAAGCTAAAAATAACCTGCTTATTAATGTGTCACTGCTCTTTGCTTCACAAAATGCTATTTTTCTTTGTAATAAATTGATCTTAAAAAAATAATAATCATAATGCATTAGAAAAATTGCTTGCAAACCTCATCTATAAGTTGTCAGTTCAGAGTATTAGAATAGATAGATGTAATCGTTAATAATGTAATTTTAATTTTAAGAGTCTATTTGCAGTAAGTATATCATTATTACTCCACAATCTTAAAATTAAAATGTATTTTATGTTATCTCTTACTAATTTGCATTTAAAATTAGATAACATGTTATGCATAGTTAATATAAAGGAACATAATTAACCTCTATATGCTCAACATCTTCTTCAGCATTCTAATCTAAACACATTCAAGATATATAATTACATGCAATTATAAAATAATTAAATAGCTGTTTTTATTATATATTGATTACAACAGAAGCCTATATGGTTTATCAACAGTTAGAGAACATATCTATTCCTAAGTGAGAATTCTCATGCTTGCTGCTCTTTGAAACAATAGTTATTAAATGAGAGTAACTTAATAGAAAAACATCTGTTCAGCCTATTAAAAAAAATAAAGAATATAGAAACAATGCAAAAGAATACTGGGTATTCTACATCTAAACGGTCTTTAAAAATTTTTCTATTTCTAGATAACTAGAGGAAGTACCCTTATCATTTGAGAGTGTTGTAAAGAACAAAATAAGACAAGAATATGTAGTTAACTCATTTTTAAAAATTATATACTTTTAACAAAAACATTTCACAGTTGTACTGTACTTTGATGCAGTAGAAGGGGGAGGGTTTGGGGAGGGTTTCTCTAGAATATTAATATAACTATACAAGTATGTTACATTCCAAGGATTAAACTCTCACACAGTCCTATTGAAATCAGTGGGATTTCATTAAAAATTACTCGGAAGATCCAGAATTTACAAATATTTGAAAGATACCTGGTGATTTTCTTTCATCAGATTTAAACAGGAAATTAGCAATCTTTACAGGGTAAAGAGGACACACTTAATCATTATTTGCTATTTGAAGGACAAGACCCTTTAGTCTCAACATATTTCTAAACCACCAACTCTGGTTGTTACAGTTGTTACAGTGCCCACCTTCTTAGGAGTCCAAGCTCTTCCTGATGGTCACTGCTGGTGGATTCTGCTCCCCAAAAAAACTCTTCACATTCATTTCAGACCATGCTGCAATCCAGTACATTTTTCCTCTAATTTTTTGATCTCCTACTGGAATAGTTCACAGAATCACAGAATCACGTGGGCTTGGAAGGGACCTCTGGAGATCATCTAGTCCAACCGCCCTGCCAAAGCAGGTACACCTAGAGTTGCACAGGAACTTTTCTAGGCAGGTTTTGAATGTCTCCAGAGAAGGAGACTCCACCACCTCCCTGGGCAGCCTATTCCAGAGCTCTGCCACCCTCAAAGTAAAGAAGTTCCTCCTCATGTTTAGGTGGAACTTCTTATATCCAAGTTTGTGCCCATTTCCTCTTGTCCTATCCCTGGGCACCACTGAAAAAGACTGGCCCCATCCTCTTGACATGCACCCTTTAAGTATTTATAAGCATTGATCAGTTTCCCCTTCACCCTTCTCCAGACTAAAAAGACGCAATTCGCTCAGACTCTCCTCGTAAGGGAGAGGCTCAAGGCCCCTCATCATCTTTGTAGCCCTTTGCTGTACCTTCTCCAGCAGTTGCCTGTCCTTCTTGAACTGGGGAGCCCACAACTGGACACAGTACTCCAGATGGGGCCTCACCAGGGCAGAGTAGAGGGCGGGGTAAGCTCTCTCGACCTGCTGGTCACACTCTTCTTGATGCACCCCAGGATGCCATTAGCTTTCTTGGCCACAAGGGCACATTCCTGGCTCCTGGTCATCCTATTGTCCACCAGGACTCCTAGGTTTTTCTCCTCAGAGCTGCTCTCCAGCAAGTCAGCCCCCAACCTGTACTGGTGCATGGGGGTATTTCTCCCCAGGTACAGCACCCTACAATTGCCTTGGTTGAAGTTCATTCAGTTCCTCTCTGCCCAACTTTCTAGCCTGTGCAGGCCTTGCTGCATGGCAGCACAGTCCTGTGGTGTGTCAACGACCCCTCCCAGTTTTGTATGGTCAGCAAACTTGCTGAAGGTACACTCCATCCCCTCGTCCAGGTCATTCAGAGGTCACATACGTCACACCAAGGGACGCCGTGTTCTGATGTAGGAGCTAAAGACGGCTCCTATCTCAGCTATACATGTTTGCAAAAGAGAATCTCCATTCCAGTTTTCAGTGTTAAAAGTGTACAGAAACATCCTGGTGCATGAGTCACACATTCCATATAGACAATGCCAACACAGCACCTTTCTGTCTAGGCAAAATTCAGTTTTGCTTTATTGAGAAGATTTTTTATGTTTTCATGTTGTGTTTTTTTGGTTTTGTTTTGCTTTGAGTTTTTTTGCTGTTTTGTTTTTCTACAGGAAAGGTAAAGTAATTGGAAAAAAAGGAAGGATATTCTGTATGAGCTGGATTATGAGATCTGAACAATCAAGTTTATTGCACCTGCTGTCAGCGTGGAGGAAATAAGACGGTTGGAATTGAGAGAGGACTCTACTTTCCTCTTCAAGGGCAGACACTTTGTTACACATTGCTACCTTGTGATTGGTTGCAACAGGAATTAAGGAGGAAAAGTTACAACGAAGTTGAGGTACTCCTGCAACAGCAGTGAGAGAGGGAGCATACCTAATATATAAGGCTTGTCTAATACACACAGACCCACCTAAATTCTTGGGAGAAAAAATGTTATTCTAGCCGCATAATTACCTTTTCTTATGAAAGAACAAACAAACAACCAAACAACCAAACAAAAAAAACCCAGACACTTGTATAGTGACAGCTAAAAAAGAGTGATATTTTCTCTATGTGGTTTTTTCAGCAGCTTCAGAAAGCATTACATAAAGGATACACAAAGATATTTTGGGCTTTCCTAGATTGGAGAAAGTGACTGTTAAATCCCAGGGCATGTGGTAGTGACTATGTCCTCAGACAAAATCCAATCGACAGCAGTCAATCCTTGCAATTGTGTAATAGTGTCTTGAGAAGATGAAACTTGCCACGAAATGTGACATTGTTTTCCATTAAATAATGAATTAGTTATTGTTACAGTAAACCAATGTCAAACAGCAGTGAGTAAGGACAATCCGTCATCTATCAATATCTAATGTTAGTACATTTTGTTGAAGTACTTAAAACACTGGACTGCAGTATACATAAACCTTAACAATTGGAATATAACAACAGATTTACTTTAACAATGAAAAGTTTTTCACTTGGCTTACATACTTTTTTTTTTGCATATTATTCTTCCATGAACCATAAAATGGCTACCAAAATACCTTCCTTTTACTGTTTTATATACTACTCTCTATAATGAGACACATGAGAGAATTAGAAAAATAAAAGTGCCCGAAAACCTCTGGAAAAAAAAAAAAAGAGTAGTGATAAGATCACAAAACTCCAATGAGGTCCCTGAAATTCTGTAACAATGGATTGAATTTATCTGTCATAGGCATTTACATTTCCACCTTCCCCTTTTCATACCCACTGCCTCACCTTATAATAAAATCACCTTACAATACTTAGTATTCATTGCCATTGTCTCCATTTGTACGGATTTTTGCTTTTTTCTTTATATAGTGGCTTTGAAAACGTGAGTGAATGTACAAGCTGAAAGAAAGGATTCCTCTTGCCTACCTTACAAAAAAACCTAGAGGACAAATGTCTATGTGCCAGCTAATCACTCTGTTCTCTTTATAACCTATAAAGAGAAACAGCCACTTTCAGGGCTTGAATTACCTGACCTTTTTTAGGTGTTTTCTTCAGAATGAGATGAATCATCTCTTGCAGGCACCTATTGTCTCCATTAGTTATGAGGGGAATCTAAATTATTAGCTCAGGAGTAGACATCAACAGTGTGAATGTTTAAATTTGGTCAGACTGAATACCTGTCACTATGGCACAGATATTCGTTACCATCGTCTCCATTTGCATGTTGTTTTTGTTTATTTCTTTATATAGTGGCTTTGAAAACTTGAGTGAGTGGGATAAGCTTACTTCTCCCTCTTGAGAGTCTCTCATGAGCTTCTTCTTCTAAAGTATGATGCCTATTGATGTCTTAAATATTCACCACAGTTAAAGAACTTGAATCAGAAGTCTCCTTAATCACCAAGTAAAAACATCACAATGGGAATCTGAGGCAGAGACTAAGACCTAAATCAACAAAGTCACTTTATCTTCTTATCATCACTTTTGTTCAGAAATCAAATCTGTGAGGTTTCATATAAAAAAGAAAGTTTTAGAAAATTCTGATTTTAAAATACAAATCCAGAGCAGAAAATGATCCTCGGTAACATAATAAATTCACAGTAGAGAGGAAGACTGTTTATTTAGCATTTGTGACATTTTTTTATTATAGAGGAAATTAAATCCTAAGATTTTCTGAAAAAGTTACGGCTCCTGTCTTTTATTAATACGTTTGATATTTTCTAGGATGATAATGACTGAAAAGGGACTTACAGCTTTTTACAGACATATTGTTAACAACACTATGAAATATCTCAGAGAAAACCTCTGAGCAATAAAAAATCAATACTAATGAAGTTTATATTAAGAATTTGAGTAAAAAAAAATTTACAGCATTTCATTAGTGAATTTGAAACATCTAATGGGAAGAAAATGAAGGAAATAAGAAACTATGCCTATCTTCTTGCAAGAGAAATCAGAGGAACTTCAAAGAAGTCAATCACCAGTTAAGAAGGAAATGAATCGGAGAACACTGTAACTACTTAGATATCTTTCTACATCTGTCTTTTTAGTGATCATTTTATTACCAAACAAAATGACATTTTAAGTACATATCTCTAATATGATTTTCTGTGATAAATGGCTGAAAGTGACAAAGAACTATAATTTACTCCACTTGTTATCCACTATGTAACAGCGGATGCAAATATACAGTGACTATGATTAAATGGTAGTGTAAAACTTCCTAAGAAACAGAAACAGGGAGGATTTGGGGTAGATTTTTTTGTGTATTTATTGTCTGATGAATTATTGGTAGCCTACTAAAATAAAAATTAAAGGAAAAAGAAAAGTAAACAGGATGTCTATTTGTTACTGACAGGCTCTAGTTAATCCATTGCCCCTAAAGCAGATAATTAAAAGGATTTTAGATGTGTTGCTGGTGAATTCAATTTGACACATTAGAGTTTATAATCCCTGTGACCTCAATTATTGAGTATGAATGATGGCAAACACTACTAATCCAAACTCCTGGTGTCTTAATTTCTTTATAAAATCCAATACTTAGTTAACTAGCTGTGAATGAAGGTTATCTGAATCACAAAACACCCCAACCTTCATCTTTCAAAAAAGGAAAAAAAAGAAGACAATTGTCCTGCCTGTGAAGGTCATGGCTTTAACAATGTGCATTGTCTGTGCTCTGAAATACAAAGTAAAGAAAGTGCACAAGGTTTTGTCTTTAATCCTTATGTAAAAAAGGGGAAATTGGTAGAGCATTTTCATTTTAGAGAGATACTGGTTCCTTATGTTTTTTGTTTTGAAATCTTCAGTAAACCTATGCCAAATGTTTCTGTGTTACAGTAAAAAGATCTTTGATAACTTTGAAGAAACATGCAATGAAGCAGGAGTTAGCGGTGAAAATTGAAAGTCTCACTCTGAAGTAGTAAAAGTTCTATATTCCAGTTAAAATTAATTTCCAATATATTTCAAATTACTTTCTTGAACTTGGTATTTTCAAACTTGATAGTTATTGAAGAACATGGAAAAGGTCCAGGTTGGGTGAATGCCTGATTTAATTTATGTTTTCAGTGAGAAGACTGAAATTTTCTAAGAAAAGAAGAAAGGCATTTTCCTTTCTTCTAGATCATGAAGAGAAACATATCCCTATGAACTTACTGGATACTGTACAGTATATGGTATATATTACATGACTTACTAATTGCATTAATCCTTCTAGAATATGAATTGTAATCACTGATGGTAAAGCCAGGGAGAGAATACACTACAGCACTGTTTGTGGCATGCTTCTATTTCTCTTGCTGGGGGTAGCTGCTGAACCACTCTCAACTTTATTGTCATTTACCACTTTGTTATTGAGATTCAGGCCTTTTTGAGCATGTTTGCATCTCTCAAGGAACTAGCTATCAATTCATCTGCAAAATAAAGCTATTGCAGACTTATTAATAAGTATTGAAGCCTGAAAGCAAGATGGAAACAAAGAACGTGGATGCAATAACTAAGTAAATTTGCAGTCTCCAGACCAGACTATTTTTACCGGAATATATCTACAAACTCATATGTTAGTAAAAAACTTTTCCTCTCGTCTTAGGTAAAATGCTTCTCACTCATAATAGAGTACATAAAGGAAAATCTCATGCTCTCAATATTGGCTCTTAATGTGAAATTATTGTTTGAAATAAATTATTCAAAAAGTGGGTCTGTTCCTGCTACACCCCAATCGTTATCTCACCATACATTCTAAGTTTCTACACTTCGAAGTAAGCCACATGGTTTTTTTGTCTGATAGGCATCTACATTTATGCTTTCATATATGGTTCTATTGATGCTGATGATTGCACTTATACTCAGAGACTGAAACCATCTTTTAACTATTTCAGTGAAGACAGCTGCTTTCTTGAATTCTTTCATCTTTCAGCTACCACAGTCAACAAAACTAAGCAACTATAAAACAACATGACAGAAATTAATGTCCACATGAATGTCATTGGGAGTAGAAATCCATCTTTCATCGCACTGCTTGAGTATTGCTATGAAACACCAAAAGTAGGGAAGTCTATTGCACTGAGCTACTAAATTCCCAGCAAGAAAGAAGCACGAACAGCTGGAACAGAACACTAGTTAATTAAAAGTCTCTTTAAATCAATAAGGAATTTTTGAAGTGCCTTCCACGCTGTTAGAAACATGCTGAAAAATAAGAATTTTTACTTAGGTGTCATTAATCCTTGATAAAGAAGCATCAAAGTTATTGTCATTATTATTGCTGTTGTTATTATTATCCTTCCATGAATTCATTGTGTATACCATTTTAATCTTACCATTTGTAGAACCTATTTTTTGTATACTTCTTAATCAGCTTCCTTAGGCAGCCAAAAATTATCTTTTCATCTCCCTACCAAGACTTAGTAGGGTGTTAAACAAATGACAGAAGGAATCAACACCCCAAGCACTTTGGACTGGAATGAGTAAGTAAGAAAAAGATGATACTTAATTTTCTAGAGGTAGAGTTTCAATTAATAGGCTAGCAGAGTTTATCCTCAGATGATATAGATAACCCCTACAGCATAAAGCTGTCCATTGACCTTGACTGGCTACTGAAGACGGAATTGAGCTGCACGTTTATCCTCCTTATACTTATTATGTTATGTGTAAATTATGCATCTGTGTAAGACAAATTTCAGTATTTATACTTGATAATATATTTAGAATACTTGCATAGAGTTTTATACATGTTTTTAGGTTGTATAAATCTAAAGACTTCACAAAAACCAATATCAAATGAGATATTTTCATTTGCATCCTTTCACTATTGTATAGAATCATAGAATCATAGAATCGTCTAGGTTGGAAGGGACGTCAAAGATCATCTAGTCCAACCATCAACCTAACTCTGACAAAAAAAAATTTACTAAACCACATTCCTTAGGACCATGTCAACCCGTCTTTTGAACACCTCCAGGGATGGTGCCTCAACCACCTCCCTGGGCAGCCCATTCCAATGCTTGATAACCCTTTCAGTGAAGAAATGTTTCCTAATATCCAATCTAAACCTCCCCTGGTGCAACTTGAGGCCATTTGCCCTTGTCCTATCTCCTGTGACTTGGGAGATGAGACTGACCCCTGCTTCTCTACACCCCCCCTTCAGGTAGTTATAGAGCACGATAAGGTCTCCCCTCAGCCTCCTCTTCCTCAGACTAAACAACCCCAACTCCCTCAGCCTCTCCTCATAAGACCTACTCTCCAGACCCCTCACCAGCTTCATTGCCCTTCTCTGGACCCGCTCCAGCATCTCAATGTCTTTTTTGTGGTAAGGGGCCCAAAACTGGACACAGTACTCGAGGTGAGGCCTCACCAGTGCCGAGTACAGGGAGATGATCATCTCTCGGGTCCTACTCACCACGCTGTTCCTGATACAGGCCAGGATACTGTTGGCCTTCTTGGCCACCTGAGCACACTGCTGGCTCATGTTCAGCCTGCTGTCGACCAACACCCCCAGGTCCCTTTCTGCCAGGCAGCTCTCCAGCCACTCTGCCCCAAGCCTGTAGTGCTGCCTGGGGTTGCTGTGACCTAAGTGCAGGACCCGGCACTTGGCCTTATTGAAACTCATCCTGTTGGTCTCAGCCCATCGATCCAGTCTGTCCAGAGTATGTATGTATGATTACATAGGAATAAAATAGTACAACATCTTCTAACTAGAAGTATTACATCTTTACATAAAGATATACCGTGGAAAGAAGTAAGCCTTACAAAGTCTTATGAGAATAATGTTGAAATCATCTGGAAATAGTTCTTAAAGATAATTTTCAGGTAGAAATAAAAAAGCAGTTTGTAAGAAGCAAATTATACGTCAGGACTTTTATTTCTTTTTGTTTGAGCAGCTGCACACTGCAAATAAGAAAGGTATATTGATTTTTATCTTTTGTTAATATAACTTTGGTTTTGAAAATAATATTGAAGTTCGTAAATATATATGGTTTACAAATATTTGCATTCTATAATTGCTTCTACAAAGGACTGGAAAGGTTGAAATAGACTAATTCATTTTTCCTTCTGCAAAGAGCAGCAGAATTTTAACTAGCTTCTTTCTCACTGTTCAGCACCTGATACATGGTCCTTGATCACATTCCCAATCCCCCCCTCAAAGAAGCTCATATGTGGAATGACAAAAAATAAATAAACACTACATTTAGATAATAGGAATTTCTGAGAGTATTATGTGCAGTGCAAAGTTCTGCATGCATGTCATAATGGATTGTTAAGCAGGGTTTGATTTCATCATATTTCAATGTTAGATTTAGAAGAGCACAAATAAAGTTATTTGTGACCTACAGTTAGGTCTTTTGGTTAGCACTAGACAGGATTTGCTTGTGTGCAGAATGCATATTTATATGTTTAAATGGATGTACAGCAAATGACTAAAAAATAGGTTTATTTTACAAAAAAGTTGTGTGATTCACTTACCATGACCATCTCTCAAAATCATCCTAAGTTCAAAATAGACTGCCTAAAGTTGAGTAAGAAAAATTTGTGTAAGGATTGGTTTTACAGCAGATTCCATATTGATTTATGAAGGCATTAATTTGCCATTTAGCTCTTAAATTTGACTATTAATAATTCTTGACATTCAAAAGATAATTTTATAAATTTTATGCTATTAAAACAAGTCTTGTGACTTTCCTAAAAGCATGACTTTGAACATGTGTGCATTTCTTCAAAGAACAATGCATTTTTAACAGTTTTTAAACAAAAAAAGACTTTAAATCAGTTTAGAAAACCTTATATTTTCTTGCTTTTTTATTTTAGTTATGGAATTTTTATGTCAAATAGCTTCCTAATGTCAAAGTCTTCAGTGCACTGAAATATTCCATAAATAATGTTCATTTAGTTGTCAAGTTATTAGTAAAATACCAGTTTACAGAGTCATTCAAAAAGTTTTACTATATTTTTGGCTATCATGTAACTCAGTTTTTTATTAAAGTAAGAATCAAAATGTACTAATCTTCATTAAAACATTGCATATATCAGCTGTTTATTGATGTGTCATACACAAAATCACATATTTTCTTGGAAATAGGTTTAAAAGAATCCTCTCATTTATAGGGTACTTTATTAGTTAAAGGCAAAGGAAAGTTCATTTCAGTTTTAATTTGATAACATAAAAAAACCAGAAGTAATCACATAATTGAAGAATATGATAATAAAGACAACTGTGTAAATGAAGTGCTTTGGGCTATTGTCAGCAGCCAAAGAAAAAATAGAATCACTTAGTAGTTTAACAGCAGATATACTGTGTACAGATTTCTTTGGGAAAAGAAACATTACATCCTCTTTAATACTTTTATACAGCATGACTTTCTAAGAGCCCTAAAGCTGTTTCATTGTAACAAAATGTATCTCATACCGTCCCACTGAGACAGGTAAAGAAGGAAGAGAGTCAATGTGTATGTCATAGACTAAAATAAAATGAAAAAAGACTGTGAATATCATCAGCAATGAAAACAACAGATAAAGTTCACACAGGAGAATGAACTGCTCTAACTTTGGAAAAGGAGTGAGAATGCTACTTTTCTACTTTGCAGGTTGGACATCTGCATTGGGATCTCAAGAAGATATTATGCAGTATGTATAAACTAAACCATTTTTAAAATATGGAGTTTAAAAGTGTTAAAATGACTGGATTCTGAGTAAGACTTTATTTTAATACTAAAAAAGAAGAAATAAGATTTTCAGATTTCAGCCTTTCTCTCAGTATCTCTAGGGCATTTCAAAAATTTGTCTCCCACATATCTTTGATGATTCAAAACACAGGAAAAAATATCTAGCATGAGAAATATCAAAGAATCTTTGACAGAATGTCGGCTTTGTTTATTGGAGGAACAAACTCAGAGAGAAAATAGGAAAACACTTTTAACATGCACACACACAGAGTGCAGCAGCAGACAAAACCAGTGACAGAAAATTGGCAAAAGAGCACAGAAATATAATGGTAAAATAACTGGTGAAAATGAAACCCTGTTTCTACCTGGGAAAGCTGCAAAGCCTCTAGCATTCTGTAACATTTCAGCTCCGGATTTTCCAGTTACAGAAAGGTTAAATTATATCTGTCATAAAATCTGAATCTCTAATTTGGTCTAATAGAAAAATGAGTTGCAAGACTGTCATCTCCTGCTCTTTAAGTGCTGTGTTCTGAGTGGAGTTGACATGAGTTTTTCGAACATCGGACTAAGCAGACTTCTTGTGACCACCTCTGGTGAGCAGCAGCAGAGGACAGGGTTACGATAATATTTTAAACCTTGTGCTAAAAGATTTTTAATGACAACTCTGAAAGTTTAAATGGAAACAGTGATACTGAAAGTGCAATAGTGTCTAGAAAGTACATCATGTTTGGCCCTTTGCACTGAGGATGCTCTAAGTTGATAGACAGTGAAGAAAAAGACAATACCAGAACATTTAATTGTAATTATTTTCTTTTTCTTTTAAATGGATTTGCACTCAGAGCTCAGCTCTAAGACAACAGCAGGTCTTTTGCATTTCAGTGAGTAAATTAATAACATAACAAATAACAGCATATGACATATCATGACTGATTGTTATGGTTTGAGAAAACCCATAACAATCTATTGTTGTTTAGACAATTATTCTATCACCCAATGACCCCTCCCCACCCGGAAAGGGGAATCAGGGAACACAAAAAAACACAAGGGTTGAAATATAAATAGATATAATAGACTAAGACCAAATAATTAACAACAATACTAAAGAACCAGTATTAATCCTGATACTGATATCAGACATAAAAGAATTATACTCAGCCAATTATATCAGTAGGAAGCTGTGCACTCCCAGCAGTGGACAGTAAATGTCAGACACTGCGAGCGCAATGGCTTCAGGAGGAAGGGAAGGCCTCAGGGTTCCAGCACCGGGGCAAGGAATTGTCTGGACTGCCATCATGAAGGGAGAAAGAGCTATGCAGCAAAATTTTCTAATTTAAATTGAATGTGACATTCATGGTATGAAATAATCCTGTTGGCCAGCCCGGGTCAAATGCCCAGGCCTTACTCCTCCTTGTCCCTGCACCTGACAAGGCTCATAAACACTAAGACCTTGAATCCTACAGAGCCTGGCTGGATATAAAGTAAATATTTTCACAAATTGAGACACTAGAGTCTTCTAAAAGTGCAATTTTCCACAGCATTAGAAGAAAAGTTAGTCCCGTGTCTCTCAACCCAGGACACTGATACTACTATTACAGTTAAAAATGAGCTCCCTTTCTCTAGGGGACATGAAGCCACCTGGAAAAATAGTTGTTCTCTAAAGATACAGTTTGAAATTCAAATATATGCAAACTAAGAATATCAAAGGAAGAAAATAGCAATGTGTGTTAGTGTTTGTCAACTGCTGAGTTCTATATTATTATTTTCTAGCAATCAATGTTCAATATGCTTCAGAACACCAAAGAGCTGTCTTTTGGTAATTTTAAATTGCAAAAATTATAAATGATGAATAGGAAGGATTTATTTTCTCCTGAAAAAACCACAGAGGTAATAGCATTTTGCAGTTCTGTTGCACAATGAACAAAAGTGAGTTATCAACCAGGTACGAGGTGCAGTACTATGGTTTTGGTGGGATTTTTTTGGTTTAGTTTGGTTTATTTTTCTGCTTTTTCTGCGTTTTTTTGGGTGTTGGGGTTTTTTTTGGTTTTTGTTTTGTTTTGTTTTTTTTCCAAAATAAGGGAAGAGAGACATATTTTAAGCTTAAACTTAATGAACTTCAGAGGATGTTCAGATCAAAAGCCTTTTTCTCCCTTTCTCCCCCAAAGCATAAAGTAAAAACTTAGGTTTGGCAGAGGGCAAAGATTACCTAAAAATAATATGGAGTGGAAATTATTACTGATTGAGATTAATTTGTAAGCAGTGTCAGGGCCTTGGGAACACTAACAGCCTTATGGCCCCTGCCCAGCCTCCTCAGGGCTTCCCTCCACCCTCCCAGTGTCCCAGGATCCCCTTTCAGCTCCTAAGGGCCATCAGCTCCTGCCCCAGAGAGGCTGCAGCATGGCCAGTCTTCAATTACCCACAGCCCTGCCCAGCCATGGACCCCACCAAACTGGGCCCATGTACCAGCATGGCCTCACCTCAGTCTGTCTGTGTCCCCAGGGAGGTGTCCACTGCCTGGGGCTGCCCCAATGCCCCCTGGATGCCCTGCTCCTGGCTGGGGGTTGGACAGACCCTGAATGCCAGGCTCTATCATGGCAGACTCTGGGGAGAGACATTCCCTGCTACAAGCACACCAGAGCCCTAGAAGCAGCAGTTAAGAAATGGCACTGATCAGGTTTAATTCAGAGGGGCTAGACATTGCTAAATATATGAAATATGTATTTTGGAGTAGAAAGAAATTAGTAAAGCCATCGGGGAGCTAAAATAAAATCATATCACTGTTAAAAATTAAAGCTGTAACATACAGTGAAAAATTATGTGAATGATAACTCTCCAATGGTTGGGGAAAGAATAAAAAATCAAAATGCTTAGGACAGCAAGTTGTGAAAACACATGGCAAGTTAGACATGTATTTTTCATATTATATTTTAGCAATGAAACTAAAAGTCTAGGTGATAACATTATGATAAAAGTTTTGACCACGTTGAAGACATTGTAGGAAAAGGAGGTTGACAAAGATATTTTTCTTTCTTTCTTTCAAGAAGCTGTTTAAAATATATAGACATTCCTTGATCATCCAAAGAGCTACTTTGGGACATTATGAGCCATGTAACATCAGAAATTTAAGTTCTGTGGCACAGCACTGATTAGGACAAAAAGTTAAATCAAAAAAAGGTGGTGTCAAGGAAGGAATTAAGGGGCAGAACATTAATTCTTTAACTTACTAGTATAGATAGGTACTCCTTAGCACCGTGGCTCATTTTAAATGTAAAGGAGATACTTGGTTCAGTACAAGATCGTACAGAAATTGTTATATTAACCAGTATTTCATAATCAGAGCACTTCAGACTAAAACACAACACTCAGCTCCTTTCTGAAACATCTCTGGTTTTGGCAGTACATATGATTAAATATGAAGAGTAACGAGATATAAAAGATATATAAAATATAACAAGATATAGAGAGTAAGAACAGAAGAAGTAAAGTATTGAGAAGGTGAAGAAAGTGCACAAACCTCTGTTTCAATAATGACTATAAATATACATATTATAATAATTATACATTTCCTTCTTTTTCTGGCAAAAAAAAAATAAAAAATTGTGAAACAAATCCCAGAGGTATTTGATCAGGAAAACTATCTTTTCCTCAGTTCTATATCCAGTGGACATTCAACACTATTTACAACAAATTAAACAGTCTTGTGTTGCTTCCTAAACTGTAAATTTCTATCATTACACTTTTTACCCTAAGCCTTGCTTTAACACTGTTAGCCAAAATAATAAAATACAGAAGGTCCTATTGTATCCTCAAAACTAAACTCTAATATAGATTGAAACTCCTGACAGTCTACCAAATCTTCACTGGTTCCTGAAAAGTTTCAATAGAACAGTTAGGGACAAGTGAGAATGCTCAGCAGATGACTTCACACAAACTGTAGAAAAAACATTTTGTCAGTTTAAGCACTTCTTGATTTCAATTCAGATTTATTTTATCTTTTGTACAATTTTTTTCATAAATAAAGATAGATTATAAGCATGCTTAGAGTAATGATTTTTTCCATAGAAAAAAGTTTGCCTGACTATTGGCAACGTAACTGCAGTTTCTTTAAATTCCAGTGGAGAGAACTCTAGAAATGTCTGTTTTCTTGGTTGGACTACCTTTCTATATAAAGTTCTTAAGCTGTTAATATATGATTCTAATATATTTGGAATTAAGTATCTCTTGATTTTCTTTGTGGTTGCAATAGCTCACATATATCTCTAAGTGCAGGTGTGAAAACGTACAGCAAGTACATTCTGTGATATCAAATGTATATAAAATGAAAATTTAAATAAATTGATAAACATTTTTAACGTGCACACATAAATGCACACAGTCAAATGCAAGTTGATTTACATGAAAATTAAGTTGTGTATGCCTGTTTTTTCTGATAGATCTGTTTTCATTTACATACATAATGAATTTCAGTATGTTGAAATACAGCATGGTTGCTTTGTAGAAATTCAATAGAGGACGTTGGAGGGTGCCATCCAAAGACAAGAAGAAGATGTACACCTTTAGAAAAACCTATAAAACACAAAATTCTTCAAAAGACAATAATACTGCATTTTCCAAGAACACTAAAATATTTTAAGACTTTCTGTTATTCCTCCAAAATAAAACATTATTGTGGGAATAACTCCCCCTTTTTTTTT
>VXAK01007492.1:11179-27068 GCA_013399435.1 Arenaria interpres
AAGGTATGTGGTGGGGGGGGGGGGGGGGGGGGGGGAAATAAATAAGAAAAAGGTCTTGTCTTGGTGTTAAGTAACCTTGCAGCCTTTAATTTGAAACAAACAAAGCATTTAAAGCTTTTCTTCTCCGGGGGATTGTACTGAGCGCTACTAAATTGCTGAATATTTAATAGCTAAACGTGCTGCAGACCCCGAGGTCTGTCCCCCAAATGATAAGCTGTTTTTTTATTAAGTGAACTTTAATTGCTTAATAATTGGGTCTTCTGTAAGGAGAGATGGGGATCCTGATAGGCTACGTGGTAAATCGGAGTTGGGGACCGCTTCTAATTAAGTTTCCTAATGAGGTTTGGGGTTTAATGCAGGGGAGGGACGTCTTGCACCCCCTTTTTAGCCATCGCCGCGGATCTGCAATGTTTAATTCCGGAGTCTCCTCTTGGAAAGTCACTTTCTCAGAATGTATTTGCTGGTCGGTTCCCTCAAGCCGGCTCCTGACAACCCAAACATCTGCGTGTAGCTTCAAAAAACCATATTTAAAATACGTGGGCGGAAGCCAGGAGAGCCGTAAAGCCCCAGTGGTAGTTTTAAAATCTCAACTATATTACAGTCCTGTAGAGAGATGGATGAGTTTTGAAGGTAACCATGGGAAAAGGTGGGTAGTGTCTTTTTCTTGGGAGCACAGCAAAAGAGTTTTTGCAACATCCTGATCTGTTAGGTATAGATTTTATGATCTTTTTTTTTAAGCTTTCAAAGAAAAAGGGTTGGGACATCCACAGGAAGAGAGATGGGGCAGGGGGATGTTGAGAGGAATAAGAAGTCGTGCCGTGATTCTACATTAGGATTAGGTCACAGAATCACGGAATGATATGGGGTTGGAAGGGACCTCTGGAGATCATCTAGTCCAACCCCCTGCCAAAGCAGGGCCACCCAGAGCAGGTCCCACAGGAACGGGTCCAGGTGGGGTTGGAATGTCTCCAGAGAAGGAGACTCCACCACCTCCCTGGGCAGCCTCTGCCAGGGCTCTGCCACCCTCACAGGAAAGAAGTTCCTCCTCATGTTGAGGTGGAACTTCTTATGGTCAAGTTTGTGCCCATTTCCTCTTGTCCTGTCACTGGGCACCACCAAGAAAGACCGGCCCCATCCTCCTGACACCCACCCTTCAAGTATTTATAGGCCTTGATCAGATCCCCCCTCAGCCTTCTCTTCTCCAAAAGACTAAAAAGCCCCAAGTCCCTCAGCCTTTCCTCATCAGAGAGATGCTCCAGGCCCCTCACCATCTTTGTAGCCCTCTGCTGTCCCCTCTCCAGCAGTTCCCTGTCCTTCTGGAACTGGGGAGCCCAGCGCTGGACCCAGTGCTCCAGATGGGTACTGTGCTCATGGTCAGTCTGCGCTAGAACTAATACTTATTGCTCTTTTCCTTACCTAAGGAGGAAGCTGTTGGGATTATTACATGGATTTCCGAGGAAGAAAAGCAAAGTCCCTTTATGGCAATTTGTTTTAGTCCTGGTTTTTACAGTAAAATGTCAGATTTAGCTCTCTTTCCTCCTGGAAAAGTCTGTAGTTTTCAACAGCTTTCCATCACGGTTCGCACTGCGTTTCTCTTCAATTATATATATATTATTTTTTTTTTTAATTGAAGTGTTGAAAGCTTCTATTTTCTAGCTTGCACCAGCTTTGCTGGGGGTGAAAAAGCTGTTACTTGGGCGTCTGTGCCAGTAGCTCGGCTGGAAAGTAGCATCCTCACTGGAAGGAGGGTGGAGGGTGTCGGGAACGACTGCCTTTTCTTCACTCGAAGGGATGGCGTATGAAGACAATAATTAGGAAATACCCCATCCCACGCACCATCGGCTCTTTTCACGGGTGGAAATGCCTTTAGGAAGCCTTCGCCGAGCCAGTTTGTCTTGATAAAGAGTTTCCCTGCTTCAGCTCGTGGGTTGGGAGAGACCTCATCCTTGGAGATGCTCTGGGAGACGGGAGCAAGGTGTTGGAGGAGAACAGAGGCAAGAGATTGGGGGGCCAAAATCACACCAGAAAATAGGTGTTCGAACCGGGGAATGAATGTGGGGCTCCCACTCAAGTGTCTTTTCCAATACACGAGCATTCCCCAATGCGATGAATATTTGGGTGGCATTTTAATGTCTGGAAAGTCCAGGGCTTTATTCTTGGCTTCCTCAGCTCATTAATAGCCCCTACTGAGAGGTCCTTCTTGAAAGCCTGGCTGATGTAACGTGGAAGGTGCTTGGTTCCTACAAACTTTTTGGTGGCTTTTAGTGTCGTCTTGTAAGTTTTTCACTCTGTCACCACTTGGTGAATGTTTGCACACCCTTCTGAGTGATGGTATTTACTGGTAAGGTGAGCGTAGGGGCCGGTGGGGTTGTTTCTAGGGGACTGGCCAGGACTAGAGCCAGAGGAGGTCCCCAAAACACGTCCGCACCATCTCAAGGACATCCCTGATCCGAGCAGTTGCTTCAGCCTGTCTTCTTGATTTGTCCTTCTCATACTTGCCTGGAAATAGGGCTGATTTTTTTCCTTTCCTCTTCTCCGATAAAGTCTGGAATCTGGACATCGTCTTTCACTTGTACTTTGAATTTTGCAGACCACGTCCTGTCCTGACCAGGTGTTTCTCCTGTCTCTCGGGAAGGACGTGGTCCTTGTGTTTCAATGTATTTATTTATTTACTCAGGATTGTTAACAAATTCCAAATCAGCATGGAAACAGTGTCCAAATTCTATTTTCAGCAACTATATAATTGCCTTTTTTTTTATTATTTGCTTGTTTTTGCAGGCCCATTGAGGTTTCTTTCCCAGACAGACTCTGTCACGGCTTTTGCCGGAGACACGATCCTGCTGAAGTGTGAAGTTGTCGGGGAGCCCATGCCCGTGGTCCACTGGCAGCGAAACCAGGAGGACTTGTCCCCCAGCCCCGGTGACCCGCGGGTGGCCGTCCTGCCCTCCGGAGCTCTACAGATCAGCAGGGTTCAGCACGGGGACAGCGGGATCTACAGGTGCCTGGCGAAAAATCCGGCCAGTTCGAGAACCGGGAACGATGCCGAAGTCAGAGTGCTGGCAGGTAAGATCTCTAGATCCTTCTACACCACGTTGGAGTCTCGTCTGGTCACGTCCTTTGGTTCTCTGGAAGAGCAGTCACTCCTCCTGGGGCAGCTAGGTTGATTTATCCCACTTCCTTTCCTGTTATTTCTACAAGCTTCCAAGTTCTTCTTCACATGGAAGAGCCTGGAGAGCTTTAGAAGAAGTCAGATGCAAAGGTGAGGAGTTGACACCGTAGGAAGTTATTCACGCTGCCTAACTTCAAGTCCCAAATTTAGATCTGTAGGAAGCTGGTCTCTTCTACACAGTCAAGGGAGAGAGAGAAGTACTTCCCATCTCGGAGCGCCTCTGGAATTGCTCCTCTCGCTCCCTTGATTGGAAAAGCGATCCGGTGGGACTAGCTGCTCAATTGACCTACTCAAAGTTAGGTTGCTTGGATATTTCCACGCCTGGTGTCATCTGCCCCGTTGGCCGGAGCGCAGTTTGGGATCTGACAGAGTTCAGCTGTGATAGGGAATGTTCCTAAATGCGGTGCCAAGTGAGCATCTTGCTCTCCCTCCTGATCCACTCATCGGCTAAACCGATGGTTCCCCGCTGCCGTTGCGGTATCAAGAGTTGAGCACCAGAAGAACGGTTTGAAAAGGTGTTGCTGAAAATTCTCCTTCCCTTCTAGTTCCATGTGCTCACATTCAACCACTAATTAATTGGGACAGAGATATTGTTGTCTTAAAAAATTTTTATATGTGGATTTTCTAGACAAATGTTGTTTTGCGTGATTTCTCCCCGAGAGGTGACTGAGCAGGACTCTCAGACTTCTGAGATGGTCTAAATGCTACAGAAATCAGGAAGTCTGGGATCAGTCCTGGGGAAGTGTCCGTGTTCCAACAACGTGTGAAACGTGATGAGTTCATCCTCGCTTCTAGGAGTGGTTTATCATAGCTTTGGGTTCTATTGCAGTGGAATTTGGGGGATTACAGTTCCTTCTGCGTTTGTGATTTGATGCCAGAAGAGACAAACTAAACCCCCACAACCTCTAAACCCAGGATTATGAACCGAAGCCGTGTCCTCGCTCTCTGCTGCCGTAGTAGGTATTGATCCTTTAGGGAGCTGCAAAGCAAAATAACAGCCAGAAAAACCATCAACAGAGGAAGACCACCTCACCTGGAGTTCCCTGTGGGTTTTTCCCTACCTTTTTGGGGACCAGAGGTTGTGCCCCACCTCTGTAGCACGGACCTGTTCCCCGTGTGTTGGTTTATCTAATGGGTTGCCCAAGGTTGGTTGCTCCTGGGGCTTCCAGGATCATCGTGATCCTTAGAGTCCTTAGGCATTGGGCAGCGCTAAGATATTGCTGCCTCTGTGTTTGTAGAATCATAGAATTGTTTGGGTTGGAAGGGACCTTAAAGACCACCTCGTTCCAACCCTCTCCCACCAGACCAGGTTGCTCCGAGCCCCCTCCAACCTGGCCTTGAACCCTTCCAGGGATGGGGCAGCCACAGCTTCTCTGGGCAACCTGGGCCAGGGTCTCTTATTAATGGCAATGAGAGCCATGGGGGGGAAATCACATATTTTTTCAGATGACTTGATTAAAATGAAGAAAATCCCAAAACTTTGTGTTTTAGGCAGAGCTGGGAGACTTCTCTCAGCTCCTCAGAGTATTGTTAATTTGCCATTTCTCTACATTTCTGATCGTTTGAGGAGGGATTGATGTTTCTTCCTTTTTCCCAGTTTCGGTCGTTAACACCCTGGCTAAATGGCCTCTCTCTAGGAGAGAGGGGAATTAATTTATCTTTCCCTAGCACGTTAAAATTTTTATACCAGGGAAACACTGGAGCAAATAATGAGGAAAATAGATAACAAGGAACTAGTGGAGTCCGTCAGACTTTGGCTTAGGGCAAGCAGCACAAGGTCTCATTTCTGAATAACGCGAGCAGACAGCAGCTCTTATAAGAACTGAGTGGTGCTCCTGAAACAAAAATTCAGATCTTATTGAGCCTCTTGGGAGGTTTTGTTCTCGTGTGCACGCTTTGATGGTTCGGAGCTATCTGATACTCGCCTGCTAATTCTGCCTCTCCTGTTTTCAGCTCGTCGGTAGAAATGTGTCTTCGGTTGCAGCTCTCCTCTTCCGTAATTAGTGAAGGCAGAAAACTCTTGTTGGCCTTTTTCCCCTGGTTAGCGAGGAGAAAAAAAGCAAGAAAAAGTCTTAAATCCTATTCAAAGGAATAGGCAACGAAATAAAATCTAAAAAAAAAAGCGCAGGTAGCATGTCATAATTCTCTATTTTTAAAGTGTTGCTGCTTTTACAGAGAGCGGTTGTGATTTGTTTGAACACACAGCTTATCTGTCAGGATTTGTGGCAAAAACAGACCACCATCCCCGGCAAATAATGTCTGATCTTCTCTACGGCTTCCAAAGAGAAAGCAAGAAAAAAAAGGAGGAGGGATAAACATCTTTTGTCATTTAGGTTTGTTTAGTCCAAGCGCCCGCGGCTTAAATATTTGATTTGACGTTACGGCGGGTCTGGAGATATCTGTATCTCCTCCTGATAGGAAAAAAATTCATCATCCAACAGGAAAAATAAAGGATAGAAAAATAAAGTATTTGGATTAAGGAATTGCTGGTTTCCTGGACAAAAGGATGTAAAACTCGCCCTAGCAGACCCAAGGCTGAAGGAATAGTTGAGCCTTCAACCCCTATAACCAAAGAGAAATAGTTTGTAGGTGCTTCATGTGTCCAAAAGGTGGGACACAAGGCACTGGGCATGAAGTTTGAATAAGTAGAAGATGCTCCAGCAGTGCCCTGTCCTTCTGGAACTGGGGAGCCCAGACCTGGTCCCAGTGCTCCAGCTGGGGCCTCCCCAGGGCAGAGCAGAGGGGCAGGATGACCTCCCTCCACCAGCTCTTCCTGACGCCCCCCAAGATGCCAACATGCTGTGTTACTTAGCAATAGTGCAATTACTCTGATTTTTTTATTTATTTTTTTTTTAATTATGGCTAGTATTTGGATGGATCGGGGGGAAAAAATATTTTCTTGTTTGGTAAATATAATTTCTTAAGGTGTCATTTCTTAAAGTCCAATTTGAAGACAAGGCCAGCAGGGTGAGAGCGCGTAGACGTGCCATCGTCTGCCCATGTGTATCCTCCCAAGGTAAATTCCTCGTTACGCAAGCGCCGCGTGATAACTTCCAGTCTCTGGGTTTATCCCAACCGAATACCGTTGCTGAGGTCACTTTACAAGCCAGCTCTAGTCTGACCTTTTTTAACAAAAAAAGGTTAAATTTAAAATGCTTATTAGTAATCCTGCGGAATGAGCTGTGTGTTGCCTCTCTCCCCTCGATAAATCTGATTAGTGCTTAAGTAATCTCTTGCATAATAATATAAACATCAGTTTTCCTACGTTATAGCAGCTTCTCTGGTTGGGAATAAAGCTGGATGATGGATGGACGGACATACAGAGTGTCCTCGTAGCATGAGGCTGGTCCCAAAATCAATGCAGTCACAAGAAAAATAATTATTATCTACTGAATAAGAGCTGTGTGCTCTGCACGCCCTGGCTGGTGGCCACGGTAGGGTTTGCCTTTATTCAATATGCAGAGAAATTTCAGTGATTGGTTTTAGTACTTGGATTTGGAGTGCAGGTTGAGTTCAGAACAAGGACCTTCAGAACATGATGAGGGTGGTGAGAGCCTGGCCCGGGTTGCCCAGAGAAGCTGTGGCTGCCCCATCCCTGGAGGGGCTCAAGGCCAGGTTGGAGGGGGCTTTGGGCAACCTGGTCTGGTGGAGGGTGTCCCAGGATGGAACTGGATGGTTTTTAAGGTCCCTTCCAACCCAAACCATTCTCCGATTCCATGATGTAATTTATTTCTGAAGGTATTTGAAAGCATAAGTTGTTATTGGAAGGTTCCTGGAGTAGGAGTAACCTTACGGAATTGAGGTGACTTGAGGATGCTGATGTTGCCCACTGTCAACAGTGGACTCTTAGCTGATTTGTAAATTTGGGGATGGAGAGAAGACCGGGGTGGAATTCACGTGAAATTTATCACTGATTCTACTCTCAAAATGCAGTTCATGCAGAATTTCAAACCAAAAAGGACTTCGGTGGGGTTGGAACAGGCTTTGCATCCCTGCTTTGAGATCTGTTTTATGCTAAATAGTGGCAGTAGGGCTTTAATATGCAGTATTGTTTCATCATCATCATCATCGTAAACTACCAGTGACCGTCCATAACTATTATAAATCCTAAACATCAGAGACGATGCGTGCAACTGGAGGTTGCATCCAGGTTTGGTAGTTTATAAACTGGTAGGTTTTGCTTTGGTTTTTTGGGGGACTCTTGTTCATTTGTTCAGTTGATTTCGATTTTATTTAATTCCATGAAACACATCACTTTCCTCTCTGGCCGCCAACCCACTTTGCTAGGAGAAAAGCCAACCCCGACTGTCTCCTCACTACTACGCTTCGTGAAGTTGTCCAGAATTTGTGGAAAATGTCAAGAATTTGTCAAGTTCAGGGTACAGTTTTTTTCAAAAATAATAGAAATTAATATTTATTATGAATGGGTGAAAGTGGTAGAACTTGTTTCAGTATTTACAAGGCAGAAGAGTTAAAAATAAGCCCAACTACTTTTTGAAAATCTTATGTGCTTGTATGTATAATGTGGTATTTTTTATATAAAAAAATAATAAACCATTTAGTACAATCTTGACAGGAGTGGCTTAAAAAGCTTGTCCAAACCCAGATGTTTTCAGGTCATTATATCCAAATAAAAATGTAGCTGAGAAATTCTCAGGACCATTAACTCCTGCCTATAAATTTTGAATACTGAAGCTTCCAGCGGTGTGGAACAAACCACCCAGCCCTCGAGGAGCTGACGGTCGGTCGGGCCGGCGTCTTCAAGACACAAAAGAATAGGATGGGGCCATACAATTAAAGCAATTAATACCCGCGTATGAAAACAGAGGATGTCAACATAATTTTGATGATGATTCGTATCGTTATAATAGATTTCTGGGAGGATTTCTTGCCTTGCTGCTTTCTCTCCGTTTTCAGGGGAGAGGATAATGTAGCCGTGGAGCAATTCCTCGTTCTATTTCAATTTTGCCTCTGAAACTTTAATGGTTAGAGAAAAAGCTTCCTCGTTTTTGTCTTGTAAATCCAAACCAGCAGTGTCCCTCCTCTTCCCCTGCAGTAATAAATTTTATATTATTCTTTTACCTAAGGATCTCAAAGAACAAGGCAAAGGGCTGTAAATATTTTTGTCTTCATTATGGATGAGGAAACCGAGCATCTCGCAAGAAATCATCGTTAAAGCTGGAAAGAGGACCCCTGATGTATAGTCTCACGTTCCAGCAGCGACTTGGCACGGTTTTCCTTGCACTTAATGTACTTTGAAGTTAGTACAGGAAGAAGAATTATCCTCATGCCCCGACGTGTGTCGGTGCCGATGTTCCAATCTTTGTGTGTCCTTATCATTTAGATGCTCCTGGTCCCGTCGTGTCCCAGAGCTCTGGGGTCGAGGTTTTGGGGAGGAGGAGGATGGGAAGGGCTGAAGCAGAAAAATGCTAGGAAGAAAAGCAAAATCCCAAAGTAGTAACTACAGCCGGGTTACATATTTTAATGCATTCTGCATTTTGAGAGATGGGTATCGTTTTAATGACGGACTTCTCTCTTGCCGGTCACACACAACCCTGGCTTTCTCGTTGGGATTAAGCCTCCGGGCGCGATGGGGGAGATGAGGGCGGGGAATTCTGCTGGCTTTTCTTCACCTGCAGCAGAGAAAACTTGACCATTTTATTCGGTATAAATCTTTCTCTCTTTTAATCGAATTTAGAAATGTCGAGTATTGAACACTCGGAGATAGTCCGTCACATCAGTGTCACATTAAAGGCATCTCAGTGGTGGAATGTGCAGTATAAAAACCGCTGCAATAACGCAATAAAATTGTACTGTCAAAGTACAATATTATCCAAATACGTTCAGCAAAACTTTCCTCTAGGTGATATGATGGGCGTCTTTCGTCAACTGAACACCCCTTACAAATGGAGCGTGGCACGAAGTGAGATGCCGTACCACAGCACGCAATGCTTTTTTTATGAAAGAGTTTCGTAGCTAAAATACTGCTAAAATATGTTTTTCTCCTCGAGTGCCGAAGAGCTGCGTCTGTAGGGCTGAATCCGAGCGAACTTCATTTGCTTCCGAAGACGGACATGAATTGCATCGTCTTGAGTTCCGCTTGGTGGGAGAATAAATACATCCCCAGCTCTCATCGATGCCCGTCGACCCAAATCTGAGGGCTTGTTGCGAGAAGGATCGGGGATTGATTATAAAGTTTGCCGGTAAAATGTGCCAAAAGCTCTGCCTTTAACATGAGAATGAGAAAAACATAATTCAGGACCTTTCCCTGCTGCAGGATAGATAGATGTCCTTAGTTAAATCACAAAATATCTCAATTACTCCTTTAGTATCTCTAAAAAGGAGATGAAAAGACTTATCCTAATAAGGCTTTGTGAAAGTGTGTATTTTTTCGCAAATAGTGTGGGATTCTCAGATACCAGCGTAATGGGGACCATCGAAATCATCTACTCGTTTGCAAATCCTATTTGTGGGTTTTGCATTTCAACTACGTGTCATTGATTTAACGAGCAAGGGAAAATATGTGTGTAGCCGTACGTCGTTACTGCGCACCGCGCGCTCGAGAAAAATGCTCAATACGAAAGGAGAGGTTTTGCTTTGTTTGGGGAAAATAACTTCTTACAGCTCACTGCTTTATAATTGGATTCAAGAATGAATCTCTTCATTCTTGAACGTTATTGTGTAAAATAGAATCGACAAATGCCGACAGTGCGATGGGTTCAGGACAAGAGGGAACGGGCACAAACTTGACCATCAGCAGTTCCATCTCAACATGAGGAGGAACTTCTTTGCTGTGAGGGGGGCAGAGCCCTGGCAGAGGCTGCCCGGAGAGGTGGTGGAGTCTCCTTCTCTGGAGACATTCAAAACCCGCCTGGACACGTTCCTGTGGGACCTGCTCTGGGTGGCCCTGCTTTGGCAGGGGGTTGGAGGAGATGATCTCCAGAGGTCCCTTCCAACCCCATAGCATTCTGGGATTCTGTGGGTGCTCTGAGGGCTGGGAAGTCAACAAAGCCCTCGTTTCCAGTACCAGGTTCGGAGGGTGCAGATGGTGATGGGGTTAATAGTCTGGAGGTGGGAGCATCTCGTTCCACATGGACCCACTTGAGGAATTTCCTTGAAAAGCTAAAGCTGGAGAAGACCAAGAGGTGACCCGTCACCTCCCCATAGATGTGACCTGTGTTTAAGCCCCAAACGACACGTTGGTGTGTAAGAGATTAAATCACGGCTGAAAGAGAGTCGGTGACTCCAACGGAGCTGGGGCTTCATGCAAAGAATGTCTCATCTGCTGAAGCTGGCCCATAGTTGGTTGATTACGTGGGCTTGATTATGGTGTACAAGTACCTTGTCGGGGAGAACACACCAAGTGCTCTTTAATCAAGTGGAGAAGGGCTTAACGAGACCTCGGATATCTTTATAATCAAGACTGGGTGTCTTCCTGAAGGACGCACTTCATTGAGACAGGCTTTCGAGCTCTGGATGGGTGTGATTCTGGGCCCTGGCTTAGACAAGAAACAAGATTTAACGGCCTTTTGGTCTTAAAATCAGCTCACTCGTTTTTCCTTTCTAATGTAAAAAATCTAATTTGCTGGACCCATCTCTTTTTATTTCTCAGCTGGAAATAACTGGTCGTACTGGTGCAACAGCAAGGAGTTTTATCAGAGAAGTTTGAGCCCAATACCAGATATTTCTGCGTGGTAGGATTTTTGCAACTTCATCTACTATCCAGCTCTGAAATGCCATTTATTTTGGCTGTATTTGAAGAACCCTTTCAGCCAAATGCATTCTCCTAAAGCCTTCGCTTTCAATTATCAATCATCTCCCTTTTCTAACTTGAAATTTAATCTTCATGGATGTCATTCCCCCTATATTTTTTATCGCTGTGCTTTTTACTGCTTCTGCCATCTTCTATCCTAACCAGGATCGTTATTTTAATTAGAGACGACCTCTTTCTGATTTCAGAACTGAGTGCTTTTGAAGGGAAGGAGACTCTCCCGTATTAAAATCTGGATATTATTTGTATTTTGTTGTTTGCTTTCTGGTTTTGCGCAGCTGTTTTCATCCTTGAACAACTGATTCCTTTTTTTTTTTTTTTAAATCAAAATAAAACCCCCAAAAAATCAACCAAAAAAAAAAAAGCTTTGGTTTTCTGCTAGTTGACTACCACGCGTTTAATTGCATTCATTAAGGTACTATGTGTAATTTTCAAGAGATACCGTGCGATTCCCGGGCCAAAGGCATCGCTGTGATGCCTTCACAGATGGCACCTTTGAGTTGTGCGTGACAACTCTGGCATCAGTTGCAGGTCCCGATGGCTGGAAGTTGCGTGTCCATCTGGTTCCAGTGCGAAGCTGCAATATGCTGCCGTCGTAAATCCCCAAGAAACCCACGCGGCGAGTTACGGTTTCGTTCTCCTCGTGTGGGAGAACCCGCTGATTGCTCGGAGACCATCCTGGCAGATCCTTGTCGCTGTTAATTTGGCGGGAATATGCAGTTATATTGTGGAATTTTGATGTTTGCGTCGGGGAAACAAGGCGTCGTGTTCGATGGCCATAGTCCAGCACGTTTGTTTCAACATCTGTGAGAAGAAAATGAAGTCATTTTCAAGAGAAGGAAGAGACTCGTTAAAAAAACAACCCCAACTGATTTCCTGGGCTCCGTTTGCTGGTATTTCAAGTGGAACAGGTGGGATTTGGGTGTAGGTTGTCACCTGAAGGTGGGTTGTCCCCTGGTCAGTGGTGATGCCCCCGTGGCAGTCAGAGGCGGAGATTTAGCCCATCCCGAAGTAGGACACCTTCCGTCAGGCGAAGGAGAATTCGGGGCACTCATCTTTCTACTTCATCCTTAGCAATTTAGATTTTTCAAGTTATTTCATTCTTTCTTTCTGTGCTTTCCACACTTGCAGCTTTCCTTGTCTTCTCTCACCTGCTGTATTTATGAACTTCCCTCTTGCAACTCCGAAATAACGTCGTTAATCCAGTACCGCTCTTCACCTTATTGCGTATCTCTCTCTCTTCTCGCCTCCTCTGCCTTTTCCTGTGGCTTTCCAAGGCCCGACTTTAATACCAGGCTATAAACAGTCCTTTCTCACTTTCCCCAAAAGCTGGTATTTTTTCTACCCTCAAATTGCTCCCTTGGGTTCGACCTGTAAGCGGCTCCAAGATTGCCATTTGATACACTTTTTATACCTCTCTGCTGTGATTTTTCTATTTTAGCCATCAGTAAGAATCCGTGAAAGCTGCTGTCCCTGGGGTCCCTTATTGATCAGTCGTTTTACGTTCCCCATCCCCAACAAAAAGAATGTTTTGTTTTGTTGGTTGAGGTCGGTTTAAATGGACGATAACTGTCTCTTTTGCTCTCGTAGATCCAGGTTTGCACAGGCAGCAGTTTTTCCTGCAGCGCCCGTCCAACGTGGTGGCCATGGAAGGGAAGGACGCTGTTCTGGAGTGCTGCGTTTCGGGGTACCCCCCTCCCACCTTCACGTGGCTGCGAGGAGACGAAGTGCTCCCCCTCAGGTAGCCCAGTCCTTCGCGGGTGGCGTGGCCAACGCTGTATTTCCTTGGGAAAAGCACCTCTAAAGCACCGAGTAACGCTTTAAATTCAGGGGGGGCGGATTTGGAGGCCATGAGATTTTCCTCCTGGCGATGGTCATCTACGTAAGGTTTTTCTAGGACCTTTTAGAAAGAGGCAGAATAAGAGAAGAGGGAAAAAATAAAATATATATACTATATAATAATTAATAGAAATATTTATTAATAGGAATATAAATATTTCAGTCAAACGATTGTCTTTATTTGCATGCAATTTTGGGGAAGGATGAAGAGAAAATAGAGATGGGGAGGAGCTCTCGCTGCCGTTTTTAGCCAGGAAAGGTTTAAGATGGATATTGGGAAGAATTTCTTCAGGGAAAGGGTTGTCAAGCCTTGGAAGAGGCTGCCCAGGGCATCGGTGGAGTCCCCATCCCTGGAGGGATTTAAAAGCCGGGCAGACGTGGTGCTGAGGGATGTGGGCTAGTGGTGGACTTGGCAGCGTTGGGTTGATGGTTGGACTCGATGATCTGAAAGGTCCCTTCCAACCTGGACAACTCTATGATTCTGTAATAACGAGGCCGGATGTGTCTCTTCCCTGCTGCAATAACTCATCCCTGCACCGAATCCGAGGGTGGAATTCGATCATAAATGTCACCCGGCTGGTATTTAAAAAGGAAGCCTAAATTATTAGCGGCAAAAATCACAGCTGAGAATTACAGGCTCATTTTTCTAGATAGAGGGAGCGCCTTAACACACCGTAGACACGTGTTATATCCGTGTTTCAGGTCCAGAAAGTATTCCTTACTGGCCGGCAGTAACTTGCTGATATCGAACGTGACCGACGACGATTCGGGGACGTACACGTGCGTGGTCACCTACAAAAACGAGAACAGCAGTGGCTCGGCGGAGCTGTCGGTGATGGGTGAGTACAGGAACCACTCCCACTTCGCCCCTTTTCCCCTTCCTGAAGTGGTATTTTTGGCGTTACAACGGGTGTTTTTCCATTTTTACTTTATTTAAACCCCTGAAGAATAGCAGAGAACGTTAGCGTTACTCGGGGAGATCTAAAGAAGGACGTGGTTAATGCTCAGTCAAACAATAACGTATTTCCCCGCGCCGTTCCTTTTGCATTCTGGCTTTAAAGCTCCTGCGTGAAAAATACTTTCATTAGTGAACAGAGCCTTAATTTGGATTACAGGATATTCGGTGCTTGTGTAACAATATCCTTTTATCAAGCCGTAATAAAATATAATAATTAGCAACGATGGAGGGTTCAGTTCGCTTTCTTTAGGTGCATTAATGGAACATGTTGTTTTACGGGGTAAAAATAAAAAAAAGGTGGCTTTCTAATTGTGGGAGTTTGTTGATTATGGAATTGTTTTCATTGTAGGGGATCAAATATTGAAAAGGCAGGTAAGTTGTTGGGCAGCGTATTTTATTTGCCTTCCTGAAATACCTTGATTTTACAAATCTCGTGTGCGGCGGGTGAGTAATTGCTGTCGGAGAAGTAGAAATAAATTGGATTGAGATTTCCCCCCAACAATAGATTGCAATATCCCTGGGTAAGAGCGACCGATCATCGCGTGGTTTCTGGCCTAGATGATTTCTGACCGTGTAGGTCCCAGGAAAATTAAGAGGAATTTCGAATCCAAGTCCTTTATGTACCTTTTAAAAGTGTATTCCTGTTTGCATTCAGTCGGTAACGAAGGTACCTTTGGCTGGAAGGGTGGTGAAAAGCTCTAAGAGGAGAAGACAACGCCAAGAGGGTGCCAAGGGTGCAACCAGCCCCACAGGAAAGATGGAAGATGTTGGTCTTGAGGGGAAACCAAACCTGCCTCGCCATGGCGCAGTGCCGCTTTATTCACCCTCTCGTAGATCAAAGGGTTCTTTGGCCGAGTTTCTGGTCACACCAGAAATTCAGGCGCAGAACAGATGGGGGAGGAAAAAAAAGAGGCGGCGTAACTTAGGCACGGTGTTGTGGTACGTGTCTTATTTTCGTGAGGTAGATCCCTCACTTGTGACGCGTAACGAAACGTCGTGTTCGTGTATGTTTGTATCAATAACAGAAAACGTTCAAAGGCTTCAAAAGAAGTGACACGACTCAAGTGGAGAGATGATGAGAGCGATTCCCCGGTATCCGTCTTTCCAAAGCGGTGCTTTTCCCCGCTTTCACTTTCCAGGGCTACTAATTTGCTCTGAATCCGTTTATTTTTTGAATCCAGTAGGAAACCCTCAAATGCACTAAAGTTTCTCATGTAATCACTGTATCTCCTGAAGAGAATAATTAACGGATAGTTTTAATTTTCATTCTACAAATGCAGATATTTCTGAGTTTCCTTAGAGCTCATACGCTTGTTTATTTACCAAACTCTGAATTTCTCATCAGCATTTTGTCGCAAGCCTCCCGTTTTTTGGAATATTGATGTAATCCTTTAATTGTTAATGTATCTGTAGGGCGAGGAGGGGATGGATGAGTGAGCTATTTGCGGTCAGAGCCCAACAAAAATTGAACAGCCCAATGATGATCTCCTCTGAAGTTTGAGTAGACGACATCAGATCAAAGTTAGTTACATGGCGTGGTTCCACGATGCTTTTGATCTTTTAAATAATGAGGCTGTTTTCAAGAAACGGAGAGTATTTCACAACGGAGTTCCCGTTAGTTCTTTTAAAAGAGCTAAAAATAACCCTTCCTGTGTCGGACACCCGCCTAAAATTGCAAGAGCTGAATTTGCCAGAAAAGGTAATATAATTCGCTACATTTTAATTGTTTATCGTGGCCCTTTGGCAGTATTTTAGCCACGTCTTCCTGTGTAATGAAAATTAAGAGGTCAGGTGCAGATTACCCTGGTTGCTATACAAATTGGAGCAGATTACCCTTTTTACTTTATAATTTGGCGCAGATTACCCTGGTTGCTATATAATTCAGTGCAGGTTATCCAGTTGCAAAATAAATTGGACCAGATTGCCCTGGTTATTATGTAAATCAGTGCAGATTACCCTTTTACTATATAAATTGGTGCAGATTACCCTTGTTACTGTAAAATTCAGCGTAGATTACCCTCGTTACTATGTGAATTGGCGCAGATTACCCTGGTTGCTGTATAACTCAGTGCAGATTACCTGGTTACTATATAAATGGGTGAAGATTACCCTTGTTGCTATATACCCTTGTTGCTGTGGTGTTTTTTTGGTG